>JAIFHY010000135.1:0-166872 GCA_022264835.1 Melampsora americana | reverse complement strand
TTTTTAACTTTTTGAAAATGACATCTTCGAATGGCTCTTTAGACTTAAATGCAACACCACCGACGACTCCTGCAAGTGAGTGATTACATGTCATTCATTCTGACCTCATCCTGCTAACTAACGAGATGACTACCTAGGTTCCACCCAAGGTAGTATTTTGTCGCCGCAAGGTTTCCTGCGGTACTTCCGGGCTGAACTCTTTGCACGTGCAGAAGGCACCGATCATATTGATCCCTCATTACAATCCTGTAACTCTGATGTTCAAGGTGAGGAGTTTGTGATTTAGTTGGTATTGATATATTTATTATATTACTTATATTTGAACTGTGCATTGAAGGACACAATCCCCGCGAGTCATCTCCAGACATAGTGGTTATGAGCCCGCGAGCGTATTGTGCGGAACGCCGCGAGCGCGTGAAAATGCGACGTAAGTTTCGTTACTTTGATGTTTGCTTAGGACGTTTGACTAACTCACCGTTCAACGATCATGTTAGGCCACAACGATCAATTGATCACCAGCCCTTGAGCTCAGCGAGAGTTGGATCGCCTAGCGCAATATCAGCGCCGCGAGATTTCCAAGAAGGAATTGCGCCGCATCATCCAGGTGATTCAAAGTAAGCGGCGAGAGGACTTCCGAGTCCTTCGTGAAGCACTGGGCGAGATCTTCAAATACGAGGGACCGTACTTGCAAGCGCCAGGCCAAAAGGAAATAGCGACGGACATTATACGCACCGGTGGATTAGGAGAAGAATTTGTTCATGTATTTAATCAAGATGCCCAATGGGAATGGCTTCAACCTAGGGTCAACGCGCCTTAAGCGTTTGTTCAATCTTAAATGAGGATCTTTCAAAATGTTTATGTTTACAATTTCTTGTGGATATCTTGGGCCCTATCTTTTTGTTTCAGATTGTCTTACCTTGTCAATATCAATAAATTTTCCATTATGTTATGTGGTTATTGAATCCATGCCATGTTTAACGTCAACAGTTTCTCCATTCATTGCGCATAAACAACACCACACGCAATACAACATGAATGACATAAAACACAGAAAGAGAGTTGATAACAAAATAAAACCAATGACATAAAAAAAAACTAATATAAGTTGATCACTCGGTTACCATGAAAATTCCAAAGGTGCTCGATCAAGTCATTTTGGAGCCGATGATGAGCATTTTGATCGCGAATGGCTGTTTGCGCGGCCAAATAGTCAGGAAAGTCAACCCGCTCACGCCAGACATTGGGACGTGCGCGGATTGGCTCCGGTTCAATCAAACCTCCATCGCGTTCATCTTCGACGATCATGTTGTGCATGATCACGCACGCTCGCATGATGGATTTCAACGTGTCGGTATGCCAAGCTCTTGCCGGACCAGCGATGATTGCGAATCGAGCTTGGAGTACTCCAAAACATCGCTCTACGTCCTTGCAAAAGGATTCTTGATATTTTGCAAAATTCTATAATATAAATGCCAGAATGAGTGATGCAAGAGTAACAATGAATGACAAAAATAAGAACTGACCTTTTTCTTTTCACCGACCGGATGCGACATGGTCTGAACAAGGGTTGCCCATTCGGGTAGATCCCATCAGCCAGGTAGTAGCCCATGTTGTAATTGGTGCCGTTAACTTTATATTCGCAAGGTGGCGCCTGTCCTTTCGCCAAACGAGTGAAGAGCTGAGATCGGTCCAAGACGTTGATGTCGTTCAACGAACCTGGCAGGCCAAAGAAGGCATGCCAAATCCACAAGTCTTGGGAGGCGACGGCTTCGAGGATGATAGTGGGGTGGCCTTGTCGACCCTGATATTGCCCTTGGTAACCCTTTGGACAATTCTTCCAGCTCCAGTGCATACAATCCACTGATCCAAGCATACCTGGAAACCCTCGTGATTCTGCAATGGCTAATAGTCGATCGGTGTCCTCAGCTGTTGGCTCACGTAGATATTCTTCGCCGAAAGCTAAATCCACGGCGTTACAGAATCTCTCAAGTGACTTGAGAGTCGTTGATTGGGCCAGCCGGAGATTCTCGTCTTCGCGATCGGCCTGGACCCCATATGCTAGCATTCAAATGGCGGCCGTACACTTCTGAAGGGCGGTCAGACCTAGTTGGCCGGTCGCATCGGGTTTTTGCACAAAGTATTCGTCGACATCGGCCACGCGTTTCGACTCTTCGAAGGAAAGAGGGCGGCCCATTCGGAACCGGCGACGAAAAAGGTAGTAGTTGTACTTAGGAGTGTCGGCGAAGTAGTCGGACCACAGCTGGTCATGAGCTTCAATGTGCCCTCGTTGCACATTGGGGGATTTGCCGGGTAAGGAGCCACCTCCTTGGCGACGTTCATCTATGGGGTCATGATGATGGATCAACATGTGGTTGAGGAGGTTGGCAGTGTTGGTGAGGGAGTCGAGCGCGGTTGGCAGTTCCAGTGCTGATCGCGGATAAGGCTTCAAGAGGAAGTGGTAAGTTGGGGGCCGGATACATTCTATGTAGCACGTGAAAGAACAGGGAAGGGGCGTGGTAGAAGTCAGCGTTTATAGACGTGATGACCGCCACCAAGATCCAAATCAAGAAGAACTCACCTCGCTCAACCAACAGAACAGATGATGTTGGTTGAGTGCCAGATAATCGGATAGTAGAGGGATGAGTGGTCGATAATGGGAAAGGGCACTTGCAGCGCTGATAGGTGAGGTAGGTGATTGATCACAGATAATGATCGAAGACGCTTGATAATCACCCGAGGTGTCAATCTTCGGGATTCGGTCTTGTCATAATCACGGGACCGCTTTGGGGCCAGATCTCCAGGGTAGGACCGCATTAGGCGCGTGGGATTTCTAAATGCAAGGCATGGGTGCAGGAAGTGCACCTTCTCTCCCATGGGTAGCGGTTGACAGGCTGAGATAGCCTCTCAATTGAGACGGTTTTAGCCAACACCGGTGATGATGCTCTTAGGATCTGTGTCAGCATTGGTTCAAGAGAATATAATCAAGCAATCAAGCTCCTTCATCCCATGATGGGATAACTCAACAAAATGAGAGTGCGGTAATACAGACAATTGGGGTGAACACTTCACAGTCATCATATCAAAATCACATTCAAGGTTCTTGCGCTGATTGTCACCCCAAGGGAATCAGCAGTTATATTGATATTACCTCATCTTCATGTTCTTATTGATAATTTTACATCTTTGGCCTCATCCTGATGTTTTGATATTGATATTCTGCTTAGTTTTCCTTTCATTTGGAACAATACCAAGATCAATATTGACTTAAGAGACACCCAATCATACTTCTTGTAAAAGTGAATCCTTGTAGAAGTGAACACTTGTTCATCAATTCAACCCGTCAATGATACCTCTATAGAACAGTGCTCATGGGCTGGACTCTGCAGGTATTATTCAAGAGACTCAAATTCATGTTGAGCCCTACCTTGACCCAATGGAAGATTCTCAGAAACTCATCTCATTTTGAGAATAAGAAATATAAAGTTCAAAATCAAGGTCCATTTGAAGATTGTTCGAAACAGCTTGGGAAGTATCAACCGATAGAGCGACATAGAGAAGATGACTGTAAACTGATGTATGTACATCACATTTCTTGTATTAAGAATCACAGAGCACACAGTCACCATCAAGGCTGATGACTTCTCTCTATTATGGCAAAACAGGGATAAACTTGGATTGAAAACCAGGTTAGTTTAAAACATTCAGAAATTCACTCTGATCTTTGCATCATGAAAACGCATTTTGTCCTTCGATACAGCAAGCATACAAGCCTTGTAGGATAGTCTACCGTTCACTGTAGAAAGTGTTTGATCAAAAGACAAGGTGATTAATGACACTCGCTGCACACTGGTAAATTTTGAAACCAACCGCCATGAGGAATGATAATGTTGGTCAGTGTTAAAAGTGTGCAAGGGTCAAAGAACATGTACGTACCAGCAAATTGTAGTTGGCTGGGAGCCACAGACTGGCTGGTAGATCTTTCCAAGACGGTCCTTTCACCGGGTCGTTGTATAAGCAATGGGATGTACACAAAGCGATTTGCATTATGAGCTATGGTAAGGGTATTCATCAAACAAATTGAAATATCCACAGGTAAAGGGTTTTTTGTAGATTGAATGCTTGCGGAATTAGCCAGAATCCATCAAGAGTGCTCAAGAGTAATGATCAGATGTGACTTACGATCTACCTCATATGAGGACAAGGCTGTGTTTGGCTTGAGATTGGGCAACCTACCTAGATAGTGAGGATCAGAAAGTGCGTTGGGCTTTTGATACTGGAAGTGCATGGGTACAATAGATTAACAGTTGTGTCTCGTAGAACAAAAGCCTTACAGTCTTGACATGTCCATTTACGTGTCGAGGTTTGACATGCTGTTGAGATTTAAAGCATATGAGTATCAGTGGAAGTGAGCGTTATGAACATGGTCAAATCACTCAGACTCACAGGCATCTTTGTAAGCAACGTTACACGTGTATGACTGGGTCCTTACCAGACATGCCAATGAGATGACAGTGGCGATGATAGTAAACAGGTTCAAGGAATTGAACATCTTGGGTGAATAGCCAAAAAAGTAAGTCTTGGGGATAACAATGATCTGATACAGTCGCCTCTGATAAAACCGATAGCTGTCAAAAGCAATACTCTTTGAAAACCGATACATTTTCGCCAAGGATTTTTCATATTTGCAGTGAGATTTCCCCTGACAAAACCGATACTCGGCAAAAACCAATAGTTTTTGACCCAAATTTTTGGGTATTGGTTTTATCAGAGTCGACTGTATAACTTATGAAAAGTTGTTTGATGATCAAAAAAGGAGAGAGCGTTCATGAGAGATGTCCTTTATTTATCTGGTTCAGAATCATGCCGGATAAAAAACTCATCCTGCCACTTGGTGGTAACAGTGGGCACGGCACGGCACGGTCATCTCAATGATCTTCCAGGACCTTCGTGTCTTCTGTTTGTCCTCCACCGTTGACACTGCGGTCACATTGATGGCGGATAAACTTGAGAAAGGGCTCTACAAGGCCGGAACACTGAGCAAGGCTCAGAATGTGGCAGGCGGAATGTGGCACTGGCTCAACGTGAGAGTTAGTTAAGCTTGGATGTGGTGAGGTCTGTGCCTTCGGACTCCGACTCCGACTTCCACATCAGTTGTATGTAAAAGCTGATGCCCGGGAGTAAAAGCTAACTCACCATCTGTACCATTCTTTATAGCCTCAAGTGGTCTGCCAGCAAGTTTTGGCCGGCGGGTGATAGAAGCCATGACTCTGTGGTGGACAAGAAGACATGGTGGGCCTTGAAGGATCATTGAGATGACCGTGCCCTACCTTAACACTGACTAACATCAACATTCCTCACAGCGGTCAATTTAACATGCAGCACGTGCCATTGATGTACTTGTCTTTTGACTTACACCATCTCTGTCAGCCCTGGGTACATATACATGTACCCAAAAGAACTAACTAATAATAATTAAATACCCTTATATATATGTGTAAACTCAAGAAGACACTAGTACATATATATATAACATAAAAATGAAGTGGGATATGTAATATGATGTTGCTAAACCCTAATTACATATACACACAACTAATACCCACATGTAACAACATGTAATGTATATAAAAACATATAAAACCATTAAATACAACTCATAACTCAGTCTCAAGAGTTTATATGCTTGTACTACATATCATACTTAGCACATACATGTAATTAAGCATTAACAAAAATAATAATAATAATAATAAATATTATTATTATAACCCTGAACCAATGTAGTGATATGAACAAATATCATTACAATTAGGTTTAGAGAAGAAGGGTATATAAACCACTCTTCTCTCAACCTTCCAAAGATCCCCAAGCAATTATTACACACTACTTTTAAGAACTGACCAAAGTTCAACTGAAGTACAAAATCAAGAGTCTTATAATTATAAGACTAGTGATTAACTTCTCTAACTTTAAATCAGTTCCTTGATTAAAAGTAAGTAATATAAACTTCACTCCTCTGGATCCTCTACTTCCCCTAGGTAGAAACATAACATAGGTTAGTGACCTCAACAACTCAGGCTAGTGACCTTAAGAAGAACTTCAGGTTGGTGACCTTAAGAACAACCCCAAGTTGGTGACTTTAAGAACAACCAGATTAGTGAACTCTACTCACTCTTTAATCTGTTAATATCAGGATTAAAGGAAGGTCTTGGATCCAGCCTTCAACAATTATAACTTTTATATTATAATTACAAACCTCCTTTTAAGGAGTCAACTAACTGTAGTCTGTCTGGATTTATCCAAACAGACTGTTAGTCCATTTCCCTCCTTCTTTATCATTTCTCTTCTTTATTTCATATTGTAATTTCTAATTATATGAAATAAAGAATTAAATAAAATTATTATAAATACTTTATTCCAACTTTAGTGAGCATAGACTACTCCAAAAGAGTACCCTACCCTCACAATCTCTGCAGTGAGCAGTAGTTTATCTTACAAGCCTTTTATTCTCTTTGATTTATTGAAGGACAAAATCAGTTTTGATTATGCAAAATTCAGAGTCGAATGTTCTCATTAACCTGATTTTCAATCCAATTTCATCTCTGTTGTATACCATAAGAAAGAATGTATCACCGTTGATGGGTGACCATTTGCTTTGAAATTCTTGATGCAAACATGTTAATGTACATCAGTTTAGAGTCATCTTCTCTTATATGTGTCTCCATTGATTTGTGCTTCCCAAAGATTTGCAACAAACTTCAAATCAACCTTGGATTTTGAACTTTTTGACTCTTTTTCTCATAATGAGATCAAACAATATGAGGTCTTTGACAAATGTCCCATTGGGTTTAAAGTAGGTATCAATCTGATCCTCTTAAATAATACCTGTAGAGTTCAATCAATGAGCATGGTTCTATAGAGGCATAATCGCGGAGAATGAATTCAGGAAAGTGTTCATTTGTATAAGCTTGACCAAGCCCTTTACGGGCGCGCTCGTCACACGCCCCTCGAAGAGGGGCCACGTCTGACTCGCGATTTTTGGCGCGCTCGTTGGGGACTCAGTTAAGCTCATCATCTCTATAAGAAGCATGATTGGGTGTTTCTCCATTCAATATTGATTTTGGTATTGTTCCAGATGAAAGGATATCAAGCAGAATGCAAATATCAAAACCTCAGGAAGAAGCCAAGGATGTTGAAATATCATAAGAGCGTGAAGATGGGGTAATCTCAATATAACTGCTGGTTTCATTGGTGTGACAATCAACACAGAAACCTTGAATGCAGATTTTGAGGTGACTGTGAATTATCCACCCCAATGGTGTGTATCATCACGCTCTCGTTTTGGTAAGTTATTCCCATCATGGGATTTGAAGCAGCTTGGTTGCTTGATATGGATGAGCTCAAAGTGTTTTTGTTTTCATTGGTGTACAAAAGGGAATTCAGACAAAAGTTAACAGTTTTTGTGCCAGGACTTGGAATGCGGAGTAACTTAATACATCGTGGCGACTAGGAATCGACTGAATCCTCATGATTTCATCGTTTGTTCACGGAAAAGCACATTCAAGAGATGATTGCGTAGATTTGACGAAGGCCTTCTCTCGAAGAAAGACGAGCAAGTGATCAAGCGTCAGGCCGAACTCTCTTATTTACTTTCTTCCGACATGTTTGGAGTAGAACCGAAAATCGATTTTAGCATAGCCAGGCATAATCTCATCGAGAGCATGGCAACGTCAACTTGTTCATGGATGAATTTTGTCAGATTGCTTTCACTTTGAATTATAAGTTCCACCGAAGGAGAGACTGAGACCAGTTGGATTCACGAAATCACTTCTCGGAACCAAGGGTCTTCGTCATTACCCAAAACCCCAAATCGTTATCCGTATTTTGTTTTGCGAGAATTGACCTTTTAGTTTTCAGATTTTCTTCTCATCGCTCATCTAAAATTATTCTAACGCATCAAGACATGGACACTTCTGGACCTTAGGTCATCTTTTATTTCTCTCACTCGACAAAAACTTTCGTATTTATAACAACTTCCATTTAAGATCAAACTAAGAAGATTCGCCAACTCAAGACTTGCGACATATTCCAGCCTCTTTGACCGACTCATCAACTTGTATATAGAAACAGTTTGAGATTTAATATCTTGATTTTGATAACGCACATAGACGACGACTGAACCTGCTTGGGGACGAACTCTGAGGAAGAAGAAGTCGGAAACTGATATAGATTAGCCCACAACCACTTCACAAAAACTAGGTACTACTTACAAGTGTTGAGGTCTTCTCATTACAGGACACGCCAAGAAGCAGAAATTTTTGAGAACCTCTCAACTTGACCATCGAGACACCGAGGCTTATTTTCTGGCTGAAGATTGGTTCCGGCCCATATTTCCTGTGCATAGTCTCACCCCCAGTGTTTGATAGGTTCTCTGGGGCCGTTTACTATCTATCCCCGTGAACAGACACCACACAATATTGGACACGTTTTGAATGTTTGACTGTGTAACGATCCAAAAGAAAAAGGATCGGTACAGGATATAATTCAAGAGCCTCAATGAGCTATGGAGGGTAAGCATTTGTATCACAACCCTATTTATTGACAGTTCGTAAAGTTGAGGTAATTCAAAAATCTCGGTCTACTAACTTTGACTTTTCTTATTTCCTTTAAATTGTAAAGACAGAAGCGAAGTTCCTCCGAAGCCAAGGTGTGTGATGGCGGATCTCTATCATGATTTGTTTTGCTCAGCTATATAGTCACTATCTAAATCAAGACTGTATGATTTTTGCTTTTTGCTTTTAAAGAACAACCGGAGGCGGACCTGACTTTCTCACCAAATTCAAGATTCCCGGGAGTCCTCAAAGCGCCATCGGGGTGGGTTTTGAATCTATGAACACATTGATACACATGATCGCTTATTAAAGTCATCCCACCTCGCAGAATTATTTTGAATGAAAAACTGAATTCGGCGTCAAACGCGAGCTTACCCGACAGGAGAGTTAAACAGACGTGAAGGAAGGATTCTTTTTGAAAAATGAATACAAGAACTCCGACGAGAAATTAGATTCTTATAAAACCCAAGTAGCCGGTTTGGGATCTGGTGAGTGACTTTTGGTTCCTCAAGATGCTATTGTAGTGTCCTTACGGCTGATCACTTGAGAGTTTAGAGAATATCTCAGCTTCTAGGACGCAGGCTTCAAAAAATCATACCTCAGCAAATGATCTTGTATCTGGTCCTGGAGAGTTTCGCAAACGAAACTCATCCAAAGGGGAGGTTAGAGCGTATCTCAGCTTTTGGGACGCAGGCTTCAAAAAATCACACTTCAACAAATGATCTTATATCGAGTCTTGGGAAGTCTACAAACGAAATTCATTCCAAAGGGTATATTCTTTTTGTTACATTACCCTGTTCTTCCTCGCTGATAAAACACTTATATTACTTCTAGATGCCCAACTTCACTCGAAGCAAGCTCTTAAAACTCTCAAAAAGGGAAACCAGTTCGATATTTATGAATCGGATGGTCTACCAAAGTTGGACCAGGGTGACGAGTACATCAAAAAAGGTCTTCACTTTCATCTCTACAGGGATCCCCCACCCGCATGGACTGATGAATTTTCTTCTGGATCACCGACATTCAGCCGGTAAAGCAGAATCCTCTCCTACAGTGCAAGATGGGCAGAATTCGTCAGAATTAGTTGACGGACTAGCAAATTTGAGTCCTTCTTTGAATGCCGAAGGCCTGGAACTGATGTCAACTCCTTTCATGAATGCGACGAAGCACAAAGGTATTTCTTTAGATCAGTTATCCATTTGTGAATAAACATCTTGAATAGAAAAATCTTCATATAGATCCCAATTATGTGACTCCCAACGCAAGCCATCAACCTGGAGACCAGGTATGCATTTCACCAAGAGTTCTAAATCCATACATTTTCGATGTTTGAACGTATAATGACTGGTTTTATTACATCGTAGAACACTTCAAAATCCACAGCTACCAATATCGAGGCCCAATCCATTCTGGACGGTTCAATTGATTCCCTTCAAGGTAAATGTTTTATCACTTGCTTTGAATTTCCACAAAGTGATCCGAGACTCAAAAGCTTCAAATGACATGATTGGTCAGGCTCCGTGAATATAGGAATGGAGTGAGCATCCTCTTCCATATTCAATGACAATCATGATCAAAATCTAGTGAAACTGATATTTTCGCTTGCAACTACAGTGACTCCAATTTAAAGAAATTTCTCCAAGGATCCGAAGACAATCAAGCCCAGTATGCTAATAAAGCCAACCATAGTACATCTATCTCACAAAATTCAAGTAAGCTTTTCAGCTTCTACAAGCATTCATTGCACGGTGTTTAACATCATTCTCCTCAGCTTCTAAAAGCAGCAACTCGACAAACAATGTGATTATCGGGGGTAATTTCACTTTAAACAATCCCTTGAATCATTCCAACACAACTGCCTTGCCCGAATCCACAATGATCAGTACCAACAAGGAGTATTCCAATGGGAAGCTGGTCTCAAACACCACTAAAAAAACTGCTTTAAACACGACTGGGATGATGGCCACAAATTTGACTTTTCCTGGAAACCCATTGAATGGAGAGGTGAGGCTCTCTGAGAAGGGAGATTTGACTCCTGACACCCCTCTGATATCATCTCCCAAAAGGAAGATACCCAAGATTTCAGACAGCAACAACGCCAGCGTGACTTCAAATCTCAATTTTATTTCAAAGAACTACTTGTCAGCGTCCAAATTAGGTACTCTACTCAGGTTGAAACCCAATGCAAACCTCAGTCTGTCTTTGAACACTACAAACCAAAATGTGACACATAGAGATGTGAACTCTCATGGAGATGATCTGACAAACAACCAATCAATTCTGTCAATTCTAGTATATCCCACACACCAGTAAATCACATAGCTCAGGTACTTGGAGATGGAAAAGGACATAATACTTCCAACATTGATGTTGCTCAAGCATCTCAAGATAAGATCAAATCAAATTCACAGATTATGCTGAATGCTACAAGCTCATTATCATCAGAATCAAGCCTTGCTGTGGCTACTAATGTCTCATCATTAGCAAAATCACACAATGTCAAGAAAAAGGAAGAAGCAAATAAAAAGCAGTCATCATCAGATGAGATGACACCTTCCAGGTTCCGTCCTGTTATTACAGAAGAGTTAAATCCTTTCTTTTCAGCTTTTACCTCTAAGGATTCAAATGATGGGGCACATTCAGATCTCATTGGATCAAGATTTCACAGGTCAACAGCTCTGACAGGGGTCAATGAAGGATATAGGAAGGATAGGTGATCCTACAGCTTCAATCAAACCTGCTGAGGTTGAGATTCCAGAAGATCCTCCAATCTTATTCAAATCCATCCCCAGAGTGACAACACCAAGGTTTGGTGGAATAACCCCAATACCAGGACTTCCATCAGATGAATCTGACATGACCAGAAATGGTTCAACAAAGACTAAAAGTCTAATGGGCAGTCCTTATAGGCCTTTCTACCCCAAATACACCCCAGCACCTCATGCTCCAAAGTACATCAAAACACAGCAAGTCCATGCTGCTTCTGTTGGGCTATCTTTTTCAGTTGGATTTTTCTTTTTGGCTGTATTAGGGATGGTGATAGAAAGAAAACGGAAAAGGAAAGCTCAACATAAAAGGTCATTAGATCATCATAACTTCAAACGAGATCTTGAAAAGTATGGAGGATTTTTTGAATCAAGATTATTTGCAAATCAAGAATCTGAGATTGGAAGTTTAAGAGAAGATGATAGAGAATCAGTATCTTATTCTTGCAAGACAATTTCATACCCAGCTCCAGTGATCAAGCGTCTTTCAATGAACTCATATGCGGAAATTGGAAGAGATAGTTTAAGATCTTATACTAGAAGTTTGCGGACTCACAATTCTCAAAGATATAGTTACGCAAGTAGTTTTGGGAATACCAATGAAGAAGATATTGCTGAATTCAATGATACATATGCAAGTCGTCCTTCAAGGTAAATATTTTTCCTCTCCAGGTCAATTGATCATAACCTACAGCTATGATTTGACATGAGCTGATTTGATGATTCTCTTAGGTTGGACTATAATCCGGTGGAGGTTGGAATTCCTCAAAGAGATTTTGATTTACCCAAGATCCATCAAAATCGATTTCCTTATGTTCAGCATTTAAATAGAGAATCAGAAAGGTTTCCAACTTCACCTGAATTAGACTTTGATGACCATAATTTCACCAAACATCCACCACTAATCTATCATTCAAACAAAAACCATAGTCTAAGTGGTAGTGATATCATTCTTGATAGATTTCTAGAAGACCTTTCTGAACTGAATGATAGCTCTAGTATAATTGTCACTTACAGTCCTAGAAGAAGACAAAGTTAGAGATTTCAAGATGCTAATTTGATAGAGAGTGTTTTGAAAGTTTTGGTTCTTATTGTATATAAATATGTTGTATCACATCTATATTAAATTTATAAATGGACACTTCTTGATTTCCATCTTAGGAAATAAATGTATTCTCCCATGTCACCAATCCATTGGCATGTGATTTTTTCTTGATCTTGATCTTGAAGATCAACACAAAGTGCTGTAAGGATCCAAAGACTTTCTCTGAAGAATCACATATATAGTAATACTCACATTTTCCCCAAAGAGAGATATTGAAAATTTACGCAATTCTAGTGAATTTTAGCTTTATTTAATTGGCTTACAATACTGAAAGATTGATGATAATTCTTCAAGTTTGGCTTTGATGATCACTGTGAGAGACCATTCTCTTTCACATCACAAGAAAGTCCAAAATTTGATACCAAGGAGATGTGCAGAGTAGGATTCTTGAGGTACAATGAAGCTAATCTAGCTTCTATGGCATTGAGCTTTAGGATGTTCATAAGAATTAATATAATACCAAGTATCAGATGATTCAATCATTTGATAAGTTTGAAACTTCCTTTTTACTGGGCGGAAAGTCAAAACTACATTTCCAGGATATAGATAATTTACATGCAGCTTGCACAGAAAGAGAAATCTCTTGTGGATACACAGTGGGAAGTTTAAGCTTTGAAATTTAAGAACATGACTGATCAAGTTCGAATGATGATTATTATGATGATGATATTAAGAGCATGTGATGATGAACAATGAGCTGTCTTATTGTTGCCGAGGGGGACTTAATTAGGTTAGAATTATGAGCAAGGATGAGCAAGTTCAATTAATTTGGGTGTGTTCACTTAAGCAATTTCTGGTGAGAAATCACATTCTACAAAATTTAAAGTGGTTGTTTGGTATTGGATATTTCATTTTTGCATCAAACATTTTACAGAATGTGATTTCTTGTCAGAATTTGCTTAAGAGCGCATTGGGTTAGCGCAGAATTCCAGAAATCACATTTCGGAACAGGACTTATCTACATGTACAAAAGTCAATTTGTGTGCAAACAAACAAATTCCACCTTTTGAAAGAAAGAGATTGAAAAGAGATTGAAATGTGTTTGTTTTACCGTGCCTTAAACAGATGATGGTAATCTAGATTACCACTCATCATGTTGCATTCACCCAGTTCATCCAATTCATCCTCCACAACCTCCTCGGACTCATCCTTGCGCCGTAGAAACCGTCTTAAGGTTGTCATTAATGCTGGAAAAGACTTCTTAGCATCAATTACGTTGTCAAAGATCTCATGTTGAACCTCAAAACTCTGTGGTAATCAATATACACAGGAGGTTTTTAATGGCAGTGATGTACACTTTCAAGAAGTTTGCCAGATGGACCAGCTAGCTTTCAAGGGGTTAATGAAAGCCCTTGAAGGTAAATGTGTCTGTCACTCATTGGAAACAAAGCATATCTTGGGAAGAAAGAATCATGATTTTTCTGTTTATTGTTGGCAATTCTGGATCCAATCAATGAGCTTCTGAACAATTCCAAAGATAATGGCTTCACTCAAATCTAATTACATTGTTTTGGCCAATTGAAATGGAATCTGTCCAAAAAAATAAGAACAAACCCACACTTTACCCCCTATTTTGACAAGTGTGTGGGTGCTATTGATGGCACCCACATCCCCTGCATAGTTCCTCCTGATCGTCAACAAGCTCATCACAATCAAAAGGGAGACCTTAGCCAAAACATCCTAGCCGCATGCTCCTTCAACCTGCTGTTCACCTTTGTATATGCGGGTTTGGAAGGATCTCATGCAGATGCTTGTGTTCTTCCATGAGCACTTGAAGAGGAAAGATTTGTTGTTCCACAAGGTATGTTCAAATTTGTCCAAAATTTAATTTATTATGGTGCTGATCCATGTATTCAGACCACTTTTATGTTGCCAATGCTGGCTATGCAAATGTGCCAGGTTTTCTCACTCCTTATTGATCTGTTAGATACCATCTCAAAGAATGGTGCCACTCAGGTCTTACACCACAAACCCCAAAAGAACTATACAATCACTAACATTCTGCACTTTGAATTGTGATTGAACAAATCTTTGGAATCACGAAGATGTGTTTTCCAATATTAGCCAGTATGCCTTTTTATTCTTACATGACACAAGTAAAAATTGTGATAGCTTCTTATGTATTGCACAACATAATCCAAATCAAATCTGGTGAGGACAAATTGTATGAAGAGTAAGCTTTAAAAGAGCAATCAAAAGCAAGGTTGGCAGGTGATGATAATGAGCCAAACTGGGCAGAACCAACCCTTGCAGAACGTGCTGAAGCCAGAAACCAGCGTGACAGCATTGATCAAATGATGTTTGATGACTGTGTGAACACACCTGTGCCTTGTAGAGAAGCTTAAAAATCTCATTATGTCACAAAAGAAAATTGTATCAATTGGTCTTGTTTACATCTTAATCATATGTGTATCAATTTGGTCTTTTTTACATCTTAATCATATGTGTATCAATTGTTTTTTACTTCTTAATTATATGTGTATCAATTGTTTTTTTACTTCTTGATTAAACGCATTAATGTAATATTGATTGGTGAAATTGAGAAACTTTCTTTTTGAGTACAAAGATAAAATTGCAGAAGATAGATACAAAGAAGCTAATAATATAAAAACATAAAAATGAAAGTATACATGTATTAAAAAAGATTAAAATAAAAGTAATGATGTGTTACCAAAATCCTAAAGCTAATTCCCTATTTCAGCTTCTTTCATCAACCACGGCCACCTAAGTTCAGCTTTCATCCAGAAGAAGAATGAAGCATTGTTGTCATTCTTCAAGATATTGTCTGCTTGATTTAATTGTGAGGGCGTGAGGTGTTGATCACATCTATTATTGAAAATCTGCAGGACTTCCTCTCTTCTTGGATGTTGGGCTAATTTTAATTTTGTAATGCTAATTTTTTCACTATCATGTCGTTCCTTAAGATCTGCTAATCCACTTTGAAACTTGACTAATGAATCCTTCTGATTGATTTGATGAAAGTTGAAGAAGGTTTTTTGTAAGATCAATTCTGGGTAAATGATTTATTGATTTAAATAGATTGAACTGCATATATTTGACTTGATTGATTTACTACTATGTAAACTAAATTAAATAGATTTGGAGATTTAAATTGAACGCAAACTACATTTCTGATGAGTTTGAAGTGAAGGTCTCTTGAAGGAAGATTGACCAATTTTAATTTGACAAGAATCAATCATTTATTTTCCTTCTATGGTCGTCAATGGTATTGAAAATCGACAAGTACGTCGGCCAATCAAAACGAATGTTAAGTAATGGGCTGTAAATGAAAGTTTTCCTGACTAGACCATGCATGCATAGTCGAACATTTGATTTGTCTTCAAATGATCAGCTTAAATTGACATACATAGCCATTTGGGTTTGGTTGTAAACTGAAGACTGTCTTGATCTCAACTGAAGGATGTTGATGATCTGGTAATCCAAAAAAAATTCAAATCTTGGATTGTTAAGATAGAAAATGAAATCAGGATGATGTTGTGGTAATTAAACGAGATGAGATCAATTCAATCATCTGTCTTAGGGTTCGAAGGCGTTGCTTTTGTTTGATAGTTTGCGCAAGATCCGTGTGGAACATAACACGTTCGATCACTTCGAGAGATTGATGATTTGAGATCTGAATAGGAAGTCTTGTTTGTAAAGAGGTCTCTTGAGATTGAATTCTCGATATAGTTGATAGGATTGATGAGCTGGAGGCTGGTGCACTGTTGGTGATCGATGAAGCTTTTAGCCATATGCCAAGAATGGTGGAGCGCGTGACATGAAGTACTGTGATAGGCTAGTGACACCTTCAATCTCTTCAAAGATACCTCTCATCAAACACAGCAACATCGAATCTGAGGCAAACTCAAACATACTAACACTTCGAATGCTCATCATCCAAAACCAATGATACCAATCAGGAAGATATTAAAAAGGATGAAAAGAACTCCTGGTAATGATGTTTAGTTCATGAGCCAAACATTTAAATCCTTTCGAACTTCAAACGAAAACTCTTAGCTCAGCCAGTCACGAAGGTCGTCTTCACTCAGCTCAGAACCGACCTCCTTGATTCAAGTCATATGTTATTCCCTTTTCTACTCGATCATGAGGGAGAGGAAGTCTCGCAAACACAAGTTTTGAAGCTTCGTTTCAATGCTTGAATGAATGTCAGCATTTATGCCCAAATGACAATGATACCACTTTTGTCATCTGAGGATCAAGCGCATGGAATCAACTCATCGATGCACAATTTCAAACTTGGCTCCATGTCTGTGTCACTCTCTGCTAAGCTGATGACATGTGTTGCGCCGCCACAACCTCAATATTCATAATAGAACTGTCTTTTAAGTGTATGAGATGAGCAATTCTACTTCAGTTATAATCGCGATGATTGAAGACGCTCATTCAATTCATAGTACTGAAGTCAGAAGACAGCAATTCATCGATTCTGGCGAAGATGACCAACATGCTTTCGGTCAGTCAATGTAACTTTCACAGGTAACAAGGCGTGAACCAGCTTTTGTTGTTTGTCAACTTTCTCATTATCCCGAGAATCCGAATATGTTTTATTGGTTGGCTTTGGTATTACTCAATTATAGGACCACTCAACATTTTGCTTTGCTCTGAGGTGATGATAGCCTTGATCGGTTTACCTGTAGTGATTCAGATTCTGAAGAGTGTTTTGAGACAAGATGCTCGACTATTGTTTTGCTACCTAACTTGAAAATGATTGGGTTATGGCGGACTAAGAAGCAAGAATATGTGGCTACGTCTTTGGCCACATAAGCAGAGTATAGAGAAATGAATGAGAGCGGTCAAGAGATCATGTGATTCAGGCAAATGTTGAATGATCTTGACATGATGAAAATGATGTTGCCTCCTTTTTTAGCTGATAATCAAGCGGTATGAGCTTTATCTCCAAAGTCTTTAGCTCATTTTATTCACGAACCTTTTTGCGAAAGAAACAATCTGTCATAATTTGACGCAGAGAATGAATTGAGATCGTAGTAATCTCTCATCCTCGTATCAATTCTCTTGTTCCTTATTCATATTTAGATGTGTCCTGTGAGCTATGAGCTATGATCTTGTCTAGTATCCCGCAGTGATGATTAATCATGTAACCTTCACTTTATAGGAAGGCCGCGCGTAAAGCTATTCTCTCATATCTTCCTCGCCAATTCCTAACCTTCAATTTGAGGAGATTTGCTCTAGAATTTGTTTACTTGATCTCCTGTAGTTAGTCACCATAGGATCACTGACAACATACATTCTTATTGTAATTGTTAATTGATGAGATGCTATATCAGAATGAGTCCCTGGACCTATCGCCTCCCATAGCCTTTGATTTGGTAGAAGACCGTGTTGATTTGACTTCCTTTTTGCCGCGCGAATGTCATTCACAACTTCATCTTGCCTGTTCATCTGAAACACCTGTCTCTACGGAATGTGAGCATATCTCAACACCTTTTTGAGAAAATGGATGAGAGCAGATGGTTTTTGACAAATGTTTCTACTACTTGATCATCCGTGATGTGTGGCTGCTGGAATTTTCCAAAAAATGTCCCAGTAATGATTTTATCACCTTGAATATTCAAACAGATAGACTTCATATGGTATACCAGTTTCTGGAGTCCATCACTTTTTGCCTCGCTCTCCTAATCCATTTGCTGAATTGGTTAATAGTGAGGATTTTCAGCGAGCATCATAAGCGATTTGTTGAAGAAATCGTGTATCTTCTTTGTTGATATTGCGGATTGCGAAAAATGGCGATTGATGTCATAGATACATAAGGTGAATTAAAAAGAGCTTATAACTTCGTCTTGTTGTCTAAAGAATAATTTTTCCTCGGAAAACTCAAAATGTATCCTGAGGGCGACCAGAACAACACTCGTATTCAAGGAGCGCTTGTTGTTGCCATTTTGCAATTTTTGGCCTTTCATCAATAGTAGGTTGTTGAGGTAGATCTGAAAACGTTTCTGGCCATTTTGTTCGACCAACGCGTTCTTTAGTGTCCCTAAGTCATCGCATGAGCACATGAGCGCTCATTTACCCGCCGATTCCCGATAGGCTGAATCCATCTCACCGAGCTCGGTCCAGATGATGATTTTCTAAACAACGCGCACGGTGAGCAATTGCTAGATTCACATTATGATACAACGTAGTAGACTTTTCGATCAGTTTCAATCCCACTTTGCCAAAAAATCTCAACATTCCTTGAGCCAAGACGGTGTCTTGAAACTGCCTCTCAACCCATGACGTAGGGTCCGAGTATGACGAAGGAAGATCAATGTTTTCCGATTTGGACAGACGTACTTGATCCACCCTGTAACATCTCCCTTTCGTTTTGACCAAAAAAGAAGAAAAGGAGACACTTGCTCTTGAGAAATGATTTTGATACCATTTGTGTGTCCTTCGCAGCCATTGATCATTTGTATTCGATCACTGTACACGAAGATTGTCCTGATGTCCAAGAAAGCGTGAAAGGAAAAATCAGAAATCACCTTACGCATCCAAGTTGACTTATGACGTGATGAATGACAAGATGCTAGACGCGTACTGAATCACATCAAAAGGCAGCCGTCATGGTGAATATTTGTTTATGTTTCATCGTACATTTATCAGACCAGACTGTAAGTCATTCCAGGGAGGATTATGCAAAGTTCCCAAGCATCCCACCAAAAGATTGTTAGGCAGAAAAAAACCAAAATGCAGTACTGAGAGAGAAATGCAAACTGCCCGCGGCATGTCATTAGATAATGTTGAGCATTTCTAGCCCGGTATACGCGTATCAAAAATGGGATACATATGTAAACATGATCAGCAACCTTGTACTGAGGATTGTTAGGTAGAAGAAAACCAAAATGCAGTACAGAGAGAGAAATGCAAACTGCCCGCGGCATGTTATTAAATAATGTTGAGCATTTCTAGCCGAGTATACGCGTATCAACAATGGGATACATATGTAAGCATGATCAGCGACCTTGTACTGAGGAGGTGCTGAGGAGATGCTGATCCGAACTCCTGCTGGTATTAAATCTGGTCCAGCCTGTCAACCAAGAGTGATCTCTTTATAACTTCAACCACAACTTCTTTCACATTCAAACAACTCATTTCCATATATCCCTTTACTATCTAATTCACTTTATATTCATACCTTCCGTCTGAATCATTATGAGTCACAATAATCGTTTCAATATCTTTCGTCGCTATCCTCCTAACCGCTCTAGAGACTCTGATTCTTCTTTTGCTTGTCGCGGTCTCTATGAACACCCTCCATCTCAATGGCGTTCTGGTCAAGGTCGTTCTTCTAACTCTGGGGAGTCCTTTGTCTGCCGTGGTCTTGCTTACGACGAAGAAGACTTAGATGAACGTCCTTTACCATTACAACCATCTCTCCCCAATCGCCCTCGCCACAACGCTTTCTATGATGATTACTATGCTGTTTCTTCTCCTGTTGCTTATCAGAACATCAATCATTACACTGTCCCTCAGAGCGCTCCTTTCACTTCTCAATCCAATCTCATGGAGTCTGATCAATCATTCACTCGACGATCTAGAAGACGTGATGCAGTCTTGTTGGAAAATAGACCCCCTCTTCCTCAACGACGTGATGCAGTGTTATTTCAAGATGGATTCCGTCCTACTCATCACCATCACATTGATCAGACTTCATCCAGAAGACAAGCTCCGACCCCACCTAGAAATCTACAATCATCACTTAGATTAAGATATCAGGAAGAGGCTTCTGGAAATCAAAGATATGGAAGGAATGCGATTGATTATAATGCTTATGTAGATTCAGAAGAAGAAGATAATATGTTAGAGAATTATGCTTCAAATCATCAATCTTCACTTTCTCATCGACGCCCTCCTACCTCAAACTATCCTTCTTCTAGTTACCGGTATCGTTGAAGGATTATTTTGGGATGAATATGGTTATTAGGTTTTTATTATTACTATAGACTTCACTGTTCATTATTTTTCTGGTATTTGTGATACACGGTTGGAATTGGTTGTTCGATTTGTTTATTCATAACTTCAAGTTTTTTTAAAGGTTTCATCATGTGAGTTTGATTTATATTTTAGCTTAGATCAACATTCGATTCTCTTTCTCAGATCTGACCGATTCGCATCCCTTTAGTGGTCGCGACGTTGGAAGGACTGATTTGGGATCATTGCGGCGGTCATTATTATTTTTATTATTGTATTCATTTTTATCCGTGGTGTTTGGAATACACGGTAGGAATCGATTGGGCGGAACTTGTTTATTCATAATTCTAGGTTTTTTCAAAGTCTTCATCTGGTGAGTTTGATTCATATCCCATCTCGAATGACTATTACTTTCTCTTCTTGGATCTGACTCTTTGATTTCGATTCTCTAGTGATCGCGACCTCTGAAGGAGTAGTTTGGGATTATCATCATTATCATTATTACGATTGATTGTACTGTTTAATATTGTTCCTGAGATTTGTAATACACGTTTGGACTTGGATTTAACGATAATAAATCATACTATACTATACCTCATAATTTTGGGGAATGCTATATCCCTAAATGACCAAAAATCTTACCCATGAGCCTGAGCCAAACAACAACACAATGATCATGTAGTGTTCATTCAAATCTAGTTCAACATGACGATATAGATATGATTTCGTAAGTGTACTAAGATGCCGTTTCTTGTGAGTGTTTTCTTTAGGATAAGATCAGAGGAAATGAATGTATATGTATTGGAATTTGGACAAAGACGTGAGTTAGTCCCCGCAAAGCGTTGATTCCCCCTTGGTTTTGATCAAGGACACACCTAGGCGAGAATCAAAATAGGTGAATGAAAAGACATCAAGATCTAACCTAGTATGGCGATCATACCTGACAAGAGCTCAATTTGATGATTCCAATTTAGAATCATTTCTACCATTTAATCCGATCCCAGGCAAAGATCAAGAAATATTGGCTTAGCTATAAGTGGTGGTGGAATAAGAGCTTTACTTGGTTGTGCTAGAGTTTTGAATGCATTCGATGATAGGAATGAACAAGCTGGTACAGGTGGTATTTTACAATTATCTGATGATATCACTGGATTATCTGGGTTCGTTTCTTGTATGTATAGAATTCTTTTTCAAGAATTTGAAGGCGGCATGAAGGTGATATCCTTCGTAGGAGGTAAAATGAATCATTAATGAAACTGAAGCTCACTTCTCTATTTTTTTTACTTTATCGTCAGAGGTTCATGGCTCATAGGCTCATGGTAAGTCAAAAATCTTGACTAAAATGTACTAGAGTCAATGTCTCAATCATCGTCTGTTTCATGATTTGGAAAGGGCCACGAGTGATTTTCCAACACTCACATGTTTAAATAGGTCAATTTGGAACTTGTCCAAAAAGAATAGTTACGCAAGTTGGAACTCAATCAAACGTTACCCAAAAGCTATCAAACAAGCCAAACCGAAATCTAAGGCTGGATCTCGTTCAAGCTCAGCCAAGTTGAATTGAATGATGTTTTGACGATTTTGATCATTCTTGAATTTAGGATCCTAACTTGATCGTCTTTTCCCTCTGAATCTTTTCAAAATGATGCAAAATTTTTGGCAAGGTGTTCAAGCTTATGTTCTCTCTCACCATCTCATTAAAGCTTTTTCATCATCGAATTTTGAGGATCTAAGGTGTTGAACTTCTGATACTTTTTCTTATTCCTCTTTTGATGACGTTTTCACAGTAACGATACTCATCACCGCACAAAGGTTTTATCTTCATCAATTCGAAATACTATTGAATCCAAAGATTACACAGCTCCATTCCCAATCTTACTCTCCACACCAAGCTCTCTAAAAGAAGTCACTCAAATCAAGATCTACACCACTCAATCTAAATTCTGTTTTTTTCTGCTATCTTTCTCACTGAAAGGCACAAAGGAAAATCAACCATTGACCTCATCACGACAATCTGTAAAGAATTTTAATTTCTTCTTCTAAACTTTCAAGATAAAAGATATT
Organism: Melampsora americana; assembly: GCA_022264835.1. Classification (NCBI taxonomy): domain Eukaryota; kingdom Fungi; phylum Basidiomycota; class Pucciniomycetes; order Pucciniales; family Melampsoraceae; genus Melampsora; species Melampsora americana. The sequence continues at coordinate 144,397 of JAIFHY010000135.1, read as the reverse complement.
TTTTTCCACAATTTGAAGACAGTTCACTCTAAATTTTACATTGGTGTTTTTGTTTTACAAAAGATGATTTTAGTCCAGAAGGATTTGGTGTAAATCATCCATCATCAAAATTTGAATTGACATCAAAACACGATACCAAACAAAAAAAAAGGCAATTGATGGTTTCAATTATCAAAATGATAGCTTGAAAAAAGCCATACTACATATACCCTCAAAGTTAGTATCACTTCATCCTTGATTCAATATCTCCTTTATCACATTAGCTTGGTGACCTCTGAGAGATAACCAAGTTGATGGACTTCCATCACCTTTTATCTAGTACTAAAGATCATGGTTGAGTTCAAGGATTAAGCTCTCATTAGAATTTCATTATGATAATGAATCTTCAAACAACTTTTTCTTCGATTTCTAATTGAACTATCATACTGAAAGGCAAGAATTCGCTAGTAGCAAATTCTTGGAATGTCACAATAGTTCACTTTTTAATGCTTGTGATTAAGAAAACGAAAGCTCATTACAGAATGTGATTTCTGTTGTTTTCAGTGAACACGCCCTTAGTGTTGATCCGAATTTGATACATTCCGCTGTCTATCTACCATTTGTGAGTGTGGTGATTGGTACATGGTGATACATATGCTGAGGTAGAGTGTTGATGATCGATTGTGAGGCATATGAAGTTGAGTTTGTCTACTTATACCGTACTTACCAACGCCATTTGTGCACCTCTTTAGAATGAACCTCCACTTTGAAACTTGTACGGTGGCCGTAGAGCGCCAAATGAGTCAAAACCTGGAAATGCAAAAAAACCCATGAAACATCCGTGAAAAGCCCTGTCAAGCCTATCCTGACTCTTAGCCCGTCACCTCCGACCAAAAAATCCCTTCATTGAATATTGCCTTCCATCAAATGATAGTTTTTAGAAGCTTTAACACAAGTATTGTCCAGGAAAATTTCACACAGACATCATCTTCACCTTCCTTACAGTTTATCTTGGGATCGTGATGAGTATGTTTCAATGGTTTTCCAAACAGCCAGTGCAACTCAGCTTTCCTACCATAATTGCGCGAAAGAAAAGATTCATACTACTGTAACTTCCATAGGATATCATGACAATGAGGTTAAAGAAACACTTCATAGATCATATGAAAAAAGAAATGTTGTGGATCAACTCCAATCCTTGTTCACTGAGAGCACCCGCAATCGTCGGGTTAAGTCGCGGGAATAGCTAAGTTTTTAACCTAAAGCTTACATGGATTTCACAATGGTGAATCTGTAACAAATCATTAGCTAAGTTTGCCACAAAAAATCGCTAGGCTGGGATAAATTTGTCCCAGCCTAGCGATTGTCAATAGCTAACTCCGTGCCCTCGCAAACCCAACCCCGCACCCATTCAACCCTTTCTCTCTATCCACTACCATCACCACCTTTTCTCTCCATCCACTACGATCTCGACTTCAACATCCATTCGACACCAAGAATATGAATTCAGATCGATTACTTTGATTTTAGGGTTTTTTTTTATTTTCATCACTCAGTTTGTTTTCATTTTTGTTTTCATTTATAATTTTTGTTTTGTGTCAATACCCATTCTTTTTGAAAAAGAGTGGAGATAGTGAAATGAATGATTTCAAAAGAGAATGAAATGAATTACTTCTTTTTGTCAATCATTATTCCTCATGAACCATAGTAGTTCTTTGCACAGTCAATAACAATTGTTTGAAAAAGAGTGGAAATAGTGAAATGAAAGATTTAAAAAGAGAGATGATATCTTTAGTATCCATGATGTGTAGCGTATAAAAGAGGTGTGTTCAAACAATGTGAGTCCCAGAAGATGAAAAAGGTTTGGCTCTAGTCTAGAGCCAATTTAACTCTAGTCTAGAGCCGTACCATTGTGAATTACTGTCGATTGGGGGGTTAACTTTGACCTAATCCACTTGGCAACGCCAACGACTGTGGAAAAAGGGATTAAATTAATTGTCCCCAGCTAACGATCTGTAACTTCGACTTAGCTATTTCCAATTTTGACGCAAACGATTGCGGGTGCTCTGAGTGCACATTGAGAGTGACGACGGGCGAAGTGTGGTCCAAGGCAACACGGACTCAGGGTCGGGATTGGCTCAACAGGGCTTTTGAGGGGAGTTTCATATGAAATTTTTGACTTGATTGAATTTGTACTATGTAAACTAAATTAAATAGGTTTGGAGATTCAAATTGAACGCAAACTACATTTCCGATGAGTTTGAAGTGAAGTTCTCTTGAAAAGAAGATTGACCATTTCTTGATTTTTAATTTGACAAGAATCAATCATTGGTAATTTGAAATTGAAATTTTGATACATACATATATCTGATTTTTGTGTCTCTCTCTGATGAGTTGAAGTGTATTATGAGAAATCAGTTTGACAAAATATAAAATTTAATTTTTTTTTAATTTTTTTAATTTTGGTTTTAAATTCGATTATTTTGATTTTCTTCTTTACCTTCGACGCAAATCAAATCAAATTACATTAAATCAACTCAACTCAATTTAATTCATCACTTTACTTCACTTTCCCTCTACCTCACTATCATCAAATCTCACTTCTTACTATCTTCAAGGTCAGTTCGATTCATCATTCACCATCAACCTATCATCACTTCATCAACTTACTCATCATCAATCCATCATTCTTTTCGTCTTTCCTTTCAACTCAATCCAATTCAGTCATCGATCCACTCAAATCGACTCATAATGTCATCCGATATCCAAGAGAAGATTGCTGCTGCTCGTCGAGAGGCTGAGACACTTAAAGAAAAGATTCGTGCAAAGCGTGATCAACTGGCTGATACGACTCGTAAACTATTATTTTCATTTATCTCTTCCCATTCCTAAACACATCATCCTCAATCTTATCAGTTTCACTTCATTTTCCTTTTCTCAATCGTCGAAACAACAGTTCGCGCAATGGCAGCCGAAATGGATCCACTTCCTCGCGTTCTCATGAAACCTAGACGAACGCTCAAGGGTCATCTAGCGAAGATATACGCTATGCATTGGGCTCAAGATAAACGTCACTTGGTTTCAGCTTCACAAGATGGAAAACTCATCGTTTGGGACGCTTATACTACTAACAAGGTCCATGCTATCCCTCTCCGTTCATCTTGGGTGATGACATGCGCCTACGCTCCTTCTGGTAACTTTGTAGCTTGTGGTGGACTAGATAACATTTGTTCAATCTACAGTCTGAGATCAAAGGAAGGAACAGTTAAAGTGGCCAGAGAATTGAGTGCTCATACAGGTTACCTATCATGTTGTCGATTCTTGAACGATCGTCAAATCCTTACGTCATCTGGTGACATGACTTGTATGCTTTGGGATATTGATGCTGGTGTTCGAGTTATCGAATTCAATGACCATTCAGGTGATGTGATGAGGTATGCTACTTTTCTCATCACATCCTGTCTCCTAATTCACTGTCACTCATTCATCGGTCTCTTTGTTCTCTTTGACATTTGCACTTTGCAGTCTATCCCTTGGACCAAATCAGAACGTCTTTGTTTCTGGGGCATGTGACGCAACTGCTAAAGTATGGGACATCCGGACTGGAAAGGTCGTTCAATCCTTTGTCGGTCACGAGTCCGATATCAACGCTGTTTGGTATGTGCTTTTGGTCTGCTTTTTTCCAAGCAGGAGCAACATTTTAACCCTTTGTTTGATCTTTACACTTCAGCTTCTTCCCTAATGGCGATGCGTTCGCAACTGGATCAGATGATGCCTCATGTCGATTATTTGATCTAAGAGCCGATCGAGAACTGAATCAATACACTCATGACAATGTGCTTTGTGGAATCACCTCAGTTGCCTTCTCTGCATCTGGTCGTATCCTCTTTGCAGGTTATGATGATTTTAATTGTAACGTTTGGGACACACTCAAAGGTGAAAGGGTCGGTGTCTTGGCTGGACACGAGAACCGAGTCAGTTGTCTGGGTGTTTCGTCAGACGGAATGGCATTATGCACAGGTAGTTGGGACAGCATGCTCAAAGTTTGTCCTCTTGCTGATCTTCCATTCTGACATCTTTCTGGAACGCATCCCTTACTTATTGACCAAACCCGAACTTCTATTTCAGGTCTGGGCGTAAAACCTTCAATTTTACAACTTGCATCTCGACTAGGCTTGTAGCCTGTTATCAACTTTTAGGTCACCAGATCCAATCCTTTCATCTTGAATTGGGTCAATCTACCGTACCATTAACATTTCTTCCCATGCGCTCATTTTCTACATCATCTCTTGATATCCACTATGCGTTCCTTGACTTCTTTTCGCCCGTCCCTTTTATCCATTAGCTTCCTTCTCGTTTCTCACTTTTGTGCTCATTCTTTCTTCTTTCAATCCTGTTTCCTTAAATTTGGCTCGTATGTGGGTGTGTGGAATGTCATCTTATTCAATCTTTCATTCAAGCCATCTCTATCTATGCTTGTCCTCTATTTCATTTCCTTTTCTCAAACCTTCAAACAGACCAAAAGCTTGAAGAGAACAACACAGCGATCCGGAGAAATATTTCTTCAATCGATTGTTCAATCAACAAACGTTGATTTTTTTTCAAAAAAACTATTCTTATCGCTGGAAGAGTTTGATCACGCTGTTGTTGTTGATGTTATGTGTGTGCGTTTTGTGTATTATGTTATATGATCTTTTTTAAGGGATTTCTTACGTTGGTTTACATTTGGAAGTGTTTCTATTGTTTGTTTCTTATTTTTTTGAAATTTATTGTTGTTTTTGTTTTTTTGGTGAATTTCCCTTAGACCTCTCATTTATTTCATTTTTTTTATATTTCAAATCTATGTCTTGTTTTTGGTTTTATCCTTAATCTAAATCTCCGGTTTTGAATTTTACTTTTTTTTCAATCTTATCACATCCGTCCTTTTATTTTGTGAGAGAGATCAAAGAAAGTAAATGACAAGATTGAGTTCTTTATAAGCTAGAGTTTTTTTTCCCTTATAATTTTTTTTTCTTGAACCAAACGGAAGGAAATTTGATTTTCAATCGAGTTTTCTAGGTCAGTTGATTGCATCAAACTCAACTTTGTCAAGTTAGAAGGGTTTAATCTTCAACATTTTTTCGAGTCAACATTCCTTCTTACTTCATGTGGTTCTTTTCAGGAACCTGATCATGGCCAATGAGCTCTGTGGATGGACTTGCAGAACCTACACACTTACCCCAGATGAGACAGAAGTTAAGTCCTCAAAGTGACGACAAGTTCTTTGAACAACTCTAAAGCAAAAAAAAAGTTAACCAAACTCAGGCTCATCCTCATTCAGCTCTGTGTTTCAGAGTCAAATCACACGCCACCATTCTTGTAAAGTTTGTTCTTCTAAGAATTGTAAACCAAGATTAAACTGAGGGTAAGAAGCCAATAAAATTTTTTCAAATGAGCATCAAACAAAATCAAAATCACAATCAAAACATGATCACATAACCCATCTTGATATGTGTCTTTTTTGACCACTAAAACCTAGCTATAAAAACCCAGGCCCAACTAGAATACAAGAGTTATGTTTTGTGGAATGTGTTTTAGAGGTTTGTAAGTGCTTTTGGGAAAGAAATGAGTTTCAGTAAGAGTGAAATTGATGTGTGGATATATAAGATTGATTCATTTCAAAGAACAAAGCTATAACAGTTTAGATCTTTCATATGAGTTGACCATTGGATGAAAAACTTTCAATTTCAAATAGGAGGTGTATGTGTCTTTTACTAAGATACAATCATCTGACATGCTTGTTCATTCTGAATTGGCCTGTGGTGAAGAAGCTAGAGCCTTTCTCACTCTAACACCTTGGGATCATGCTAACCTTCTGCCTTACCCTACCATTGGCACACTGGTATCAAAAACATCAATTTACAGCATGTTACATAGAGTAAACACTTGGATCTCAGCATCAAGGGATGCCAAATTCCAATAACCTTACCTGCTTTTCTAAGAACAGAGGGTGATAGGTCACTCACAGACAGGAGCCAGTGCTCCTCTTGGGCTTCAGAGCTCATGCACTTTCTGTAGTATGAAACTTCTTGTGAATTATTCACAAAGTGTTTAATTTCAAAGTAAACAGGATGTGAAATAAGCACAGTTTAGTCTTCACGTAACTGCATAGTGCCAAAGTAATCACCAAAAAACAAAAATGTACCATTCGGGGGTTTGGAGAGTTCTCATTGAGGTGTGTGATGTAAATTTCTGAAGAACCAGATTGTATTCTCTGACATCACATACCTTACCAAACAAAAAAACTTGATTCTTTTATAGACTACAAATCCAAACCTTTTTTGTCGAAAAAAAAGAAACTCAGGTGAGCAAAGTTCTAATCAACATGTACTGATGCCTGTTAACAATTCACAGAAAACCAATGTCAAAATCTCACCTTTTTCATCACAAAACTTCAGTTGGAGTTTTCTTGGGTTGAGTCTTATAGTTTTTTCCATCATGTTTGACATGTTCAAATTTAATACATCATTCCAAGATGAATTAAGTTGCACATGAAAGACTTCAGTAGAAGTGTGAGGCTTGGGTACTCTTTTTGGTGCTCAAGGGCTCACTATTTCAATATCAATGTATTTATGTCTTACAATTAGATTTATTATTTCAAATACAATGTCAATACAATTATGATTAATGAAATTAAAGGAAGTTAAGGAAGGTGATTTCTTTAGATATATCTGACCGGATCTGATGAAAAATTGTTCTAATTTCTTCCTTTAATCTTTTGAGTTACAAATTAAAGAGTGATATGAGGTCACTAGTCTGGTTATTCTTAAAGTCACCAACTTAGGGTTGTTCTTGAGTTCAGCAGCCCAGAGTTCTTGTTGAAGTTCCTGACCTGGTATGTAATCTTTACTTGGGGGAAGTAGAGGATCCTGGAAGGGAAAGGTATATTACTTCCTTTTGACCAGGAAGCTTTAAAGTGTATGAAGCTATCCCTAGTCTCATATGTATTAGGCTGTTGATTTTTACTTCAATAGAACTCTAATGGTTCTTTGTAAGTATCTTTGTAATAATAAATCTCTGGGGAGGATTTCCTTGGAGGTTGAGAGAGAGGGATTATATATGCCTCTCTCTTAACCTAATTGTTGTGATATTTGTTTGCATCACTTTTGTGGTTTTAAATGATTATTATTAATGATCATTGGGTATGGTTATTACAGGTGATATTGTTTGTACCTTATATGATATAAGCATATTCAGCTCTTGACACTGAGTGGTGTTATTATGTTTTTAGCGGTCTTTAATATTCACCATGGGAGGGTTTGGCCTGTCACAAGACAATGGTCTTTGGACAGTATCTCCTCCTGCAGCAAGGGGCAGTCTCAAGATGGGAACAAGTGCAGGTGGCCCCAAGGCCGCCCAGATTGGGCTGTTTCAGGGCAGTGTCTTGGCTCTCTAAAGCTTAGCTGGAGATAGTCAGGCATTTGAGGTATACCTGGCCCAGATTCATTATTTAACACAACCTTGCGGTACCCCAGCTCAGCATTCAGAATAGGCAAAAACAGCCATTCAGAAAACATTGGGACAAGAGGGCTGATGTTTCTCTTGTTGTACCTTTTCAGAAAGAAAAATGATGACCATCATCATATTGCAAAGATGTATCATGTGGCCACTGTACAAATCCCAAATGCAGAAACAAAGAAATAGAGGAACAAAAGATGAAGAAGTGAACAACAAACAATTGAAGAAAATAACAGTGAAAGAATTTGATGATTACAAAGAATGGATCCAATTTGATGTAGTTCTTTCTGATAATTCACTATGTTGATTAGTTTTATGCAGATCAAGAGATCTGTAAAGAAATCAAAAGAGATCAATCAAAAGACAATCAAAGTCAAAAGAGAACAACAAACCTTCAAATGGATGGAAATCAATGATAAAGAAGAATGCGAGAAGTGAGTTGATAATTAATTAATTTGAATTGCAACAAACAAATCAGAATGCTTTTTGGTGAACAAAGATCAACTTAGTTTATAACTTGAGAATGATAGGTGTATGTTACTTGTAGTTTTTACTGTTTGTATATATGTAATTATGGCTTTATGGGGTTTGTTATCTTAGAGCATCCAAAATTGTTGGTTTAAGTTGGTGGAATAGCAAACCATGTAACCTAACACTCACATGAACAAATTTGCAACAACAAAAAAGCTAAGAGCACCTTCACTTGTTTGTGGTTGTTAACTTTTGCACTGCTGGTGACAACCACTAAATTCAGTAAAAAATTAGTTACCTTGACCAATTTTCACACTTGTGTGAAGTTATCTGCACAATAGTTAACTAACGTTGAGAGATAATTTGATTTTCCCCAGTTTACAAACTTAAAACAAACAGAAACTATCAAGTTGTGCATGCTGAGCTACAAAAATTGACATCTTCCTGAATTCTTAGGTTTCTAGTATTGTACCCAATTCACAAACTAGCTCATCATATGCAGATTTGTGTGTAGTGTCCCTTAAACATTATAGAACATTCATAAGAAAGCATGATTCATCATAATAACAATTCAATTCCAACTCAACTTGTTTCCAACTCAAACCATGAAGAAAGAATTAACCAAGCCACAACTTATAAGGTTGATGTTTTACTTCTGATATCCAATCTATCAAAGAGGATCTACACTTTTTCTCCATTAATAAAATTAATTTGATTCATGGATATTTTCAAGACTGGTTGATCACCTCAATTAGGCATCTGTTGTATATATGTAATACAATTTCTTCAAATGTAAGGTGATAAAACCTCTTGTGAGTTTATGAGTTGAGAGTTGAGTTGAGTTAAGAAAGAAGACAAAGTTGAGTCGAAGTTGGGAAATTTTGGGTGTTAACACATGTGTTACCCAATTGGTAAAGTTACCAATTTGCTGACGCTAATCAATCAAAAATTAGCTACTGCGGGGCTAATTTCTCACCAGTGTGGGAATGGCCCCACATTTGCAGCAAATTTTAGCTTACTGCACAAGTATGGTTTCTCAAAGCTGGGACAAGGTTATCCCAGCCTAGCTCTTGCTATAGCTAACTCCAAAAATGCAACCCCACACCAATGCACACATCACATCTATCCTTCAACCCACCCACACACTTCAATTCACCTCACGAATCTTTGATAAATCATTTTCAGATGGCTCAACCACCCAAACCAACACCTGCACAAATCACTGCTGAACCAATATCTGCACAAATTACTGCTACCACGAAGAAGTGTGCTGATAACTTTGTAGCGGTCAAAGATGAACAGCTATTAGATTTATGTTTGTGTTTTTTGTCTTCAAGACTCAGTTTGTTCTTATATGAAGACTCAGTTTCCTTTGATTGTATCAATTATACTTACTCATGAACAAGAGCAATCAGTCACACAGAATGGTAATCAGATTTATCTTAGAGAATTATTGTGTCATACTTGAGTAGATTCAGGATCTACTTTTATTGCATAACAATAGTCTTTAAACAAGAGTGGATTGAGTGAAATGAATGATATACATATTAGGATGAGGAAATTTTAGCTCCACTTTAGCGCAAAATGATTGTGAGCCCAGGAATTGGAGCGTGGGTTTGCTTTGACCTATTAAACCTTTAACACCAATGACTGTGGGATTTGGTGTTATTTAGTTGACCCTAGCTGAAGATCTTTACCTTAGGGTTAGCTAATCCCAATTTTAACGCAAACAATGGCGGATGCTCTTATAAGTCATCCTTTGAGTACATGTACAGACCCTTTGACATAAAAATGATAGTGAAAGATAACAAGATGTCAGAACGAATAAATGGAAAGGAGAGGTTATTTTTGGATTCACCATCATGCTACTTAAGAAAAAAGATATGATGATTTTAATACATGTTATTGATCTGATTTTTTTCTCTGCTATCAATATATTCTAAGTCTTCCAGGCCATGTGATATCCAAAACAAGCAAGATAGATTTGTGTGTATGGCGAGCTATGGGCATGGACTGTGTGGCTAACATGCCTGACTACTTTGTATGGTGATCACTGTCTCAATAGCCGCGCGAGAAGAGTGAAAGTTATTGAACGCGTTATGGCTCTTTTGAGTGTGCTGAGCCGTAGGATTTTGACGTTTTTTCTTGCGGTGTTGATCACATGGTTTTCAACCTTTGGAATTGGTTACTGCTTAGAGCCAACATAGCTGATGAGTAGTATGGACCATCTTCCGGGGGTGTTTCCAAAGGTGATCCCTGACGTTTAGGTAGCGGCGACAGTAGACCAACACGCTCGGATTTACTAGATTTGGAACCTTTTCGTCGAAAAGATGGTTAGCATTCGGATCAGATGGAGTGAATTTTACAAGACTTACGAAGCCATTTGTTGGATTTACTTGCAAACTTCTTGAATCCTGAAAATACGCCAGTAAAAGCACACGCATCTTTGGTGATCGGGAAGCAGTACTTCATTGACTTCTCCTCGGATGATACCCTCGAAGGTTGAAAGAAAGATTTGAAGAATGTTGGTTTCTGACGACTTGGAACTTTCATGCTCAGCTCCGCTTTTCCGTAACCCAAAGTTTTAGGACCTGTGTCCACGAGTGTTCCGGCATCAACAGATGTTTTTGAATTCATCCTTTCGTGGCCTTTGTTTAAAAATGATTTAGAATTATCGGTGGATTCGGGGTTTGGTATCGTCGATAGAGTCTCAGCATTCAAGGGTTTGCCGCCTTTCTGAATATCTAGGGACTGGGATTTTTCAATGGTATTCACACCTGGCAGGCGCTTAGGTGGTCTTAACAGCTTATTAGCCTCCATGATCTCTTTTGCTGTGCTCTCCGCATCGAAATAACCACGTGTGGATAATGTATGAAGCTCTTGACGAGACTTTGTAAAAGCGGATTGAGGTGCTGAGAGGACCATCTGTGTTGGAATGACAAGATTAACAGAGAATAGCAGAAATATAGAGATGGATCGCATCTTGCTTATGAAGATAGAGATTTTGATGGTAGGCCCTTCTTTTGCCTTTGAAAAAGATCTGATAAACAAACAGTTGACGGAGTGTATGATATATGAGTGATTATTTGACTCCGCAAGATTATAGGCGCCAAGCAATATGTTAAAAAAACTCGAGAAAGCCGTTCGGACCAAGTTGGAAAGCGGATAAGACGAAATAGGGCAAAATTGATAGAAGAGGAGGATGAAGGTGTTTTTGGAACATTGTTGTTGCCGTCTTCATTCGTCTCAACTTCAATCCAGAATTCTAATTGACATGGAATTGATTATGACAACATGAGCAGGAAACGAAGAATGTTTCATAAATTCTTGTAACACATCCGCTGTTGCCAAGAGAAACACGCCCAATGGAGTCATGTATATCACGATCATCATCTGGTAAAAATTATTGATTCATACACATTTGCTTTGTGTAGGCATAATTTGTGAAAAAATCAACCCCACTGCCTACATTTGATCGACTGACTTCGCCCAGCCCGTGTTTTAGGAAGAATGGGTCTCCTTTAAGGTGGGAATCACCTCGCGACCCTTTTCACCTGAGAGCCCAGATCTTACAGCAGTTACTCCGGCGCTGTAACATGTCGTACTCATCGACTCACCCGCTCGGCGTACATGGACTCATGGTGGTTCACGGTGGGATCAAGTGTATATCTCCTCAATGAATCTATGAGCTTAATGGACAGCCAACCTTGGACAGCCGGTTGGCTGTCTCTCACCCACTCACCCAATGGGGTGTTCGGAGAGTCCATCTTCAGCTTTTTAGGATTTCAATGAGTTTCAAGCCGCTGTAGTTGACGTCAAATCAAGCAGGCTATGCAGGTACCGAAAACTTCGTCTTGAATGCAAGATGATAATGACGAAACGATACCTCCGATCGGGCAGGTCGCAGCTTTCCCTGGAGAAATAAGATTATATGACATTGAGCTATGTACGGATGCGTATGCTTATGTACTTTCAGAGGATAGTTATGCAGGTTGGAATTTGTCTTGTCGCTACAACTCGAATTCAAGCGTGATAGTTTTTTCCACACCCTGAATTGGTCTTGTGTGATGATGTATAACTTGAAGAAATCGAGGTCGATAGCGACTGCATGGATGCTTGGAGGAAAAGATTTCAGGAAACGATTCAAATTCAAGAAAATCCAGTGGATTGTAAGCATGACTCAAGGCAAAATTGATTTTTTTTTGGTCAAGGGACGAGTGTTGGTATCCCCGATGCAAAAAGAAAATATTTATTTGGAAAACAGAGTCTGTTCCTGCGTCACAACAAATTTAACATCATACTCGCAATGCGTATAACATCATACCCACAATCAATATAACATTATGATGTCCCCTTCACAATGGCTTCATTTTAATCTTACATTGATATCTTTTTGTGGACTACGATCTTGTCTTGACATTAATATGTGATTGGGTGAGGACACAGGTCCAATCCAAAAATGTTTCGATTTGGATTGTATTCAATTATACCACACAGTACATACGATGAGTATTATAAAGTGGTTAATATTTGGGATGACCAATGAATGACTTGAACTAGAGACGGTATGTGGATTGGCGTCCGAAGCTTTCTTAGGGGTTTCACGTCCAATGTTAGGAACTCCACCACGTTTTCCACACACTAATTGGCACTTCTTTGCCAGACTATTATCTTGATTCAAAACTTTTGTAGGTGGGCAACTTGAGTTTGGAATATGATCAAGTTGACAGAATGTTAAAGCGGGAGGGGCCTGAGAGCTTGGGAATGAACCTGTGTAAGTATTACCTTTCATGGACAAAGTTTGCAGAGAGGTTGCATTGATCGGGTCAAGGAATGGTCCCACAAGCGAATTTGATTGAATATCTCTGTGAACTCGAAATTAATCAATGATCAGAGCTCTAGTATGGTCCTTCTTGTGACGGGGAGAGCTTTGATTTGGTTCTTTTGCAACTTACAGTCGGATGAGTCCAGGTGGTGGTTGAGCAAGGTTCGGAGGTAGACCACTGAACTGATTGCGAGAAACGCTCATGATTTGCAGTTTTGGTAATGTAGAAAGGTCTGGTAATTGACCTGTGAAGAAATTATCATCCAAGACCAACTTCTCGATATTCGCATTTGAAGTCAAATTGATTGATCCCGAGAACTTGTTACGGGACAAATCGAGCTGAGTCAGGCCAGTCGCCGCTGAAAAGGAAACGTTTCCTGAAAAGCTGTTATTCGACAGATGGACAGATATTAAATTCGGTAATTGCTGAAGAGATATCGGAAGTTCGTCACTCAAGCCTGTTGAATCAAATAAACTGTTTGAGGGAGAGAATTTTGATTCAATTCCCGCAATTTGAAGAATCACGCTACAAAATCGCTCACACAGTAGTCAAGTTTTGAAGTTTTTCAAATTTGTCGGGAAGCGGTCCAACCAAAGAATTCAATGACAAGTTTCTAGATGTGAGTTCAACGTATAGTCAGCTACGACTAGTGGATCAAGACGATTCAAAGTGATGATGACTCACAGTCTGATCAATGAACCCAGTCCAAAAATAGCAGATGGTATCCCTCCCACCAATCCGTTGGAAGCCAAGTCAATCGATACGATACGATCTTGTGAATCGCAGTTCAATCCAAAGTTTCCACAGCAATCTCCTGACCCTTTCTCCGTCTGTGAGCTAGAATTAGTCCAACCAGCTTGATTATCCCAATTCGCGCCACCAAGTTCTTCATAGAGTTTACTGATAAGCATGCACTGATCCTCTGTATCTTCGTCGTCATCAGTATTGTTACTTGTATTTTGAGTATGCGTATAAGTAGGATGAGCTGTTGGCTGAGGTGAAAGCTTGCTGGAATGGTGTTTGGATCCCTCGTTAAAGCTTGACATCGGATGATGTTTTTGGGAAGTTGCAGTCTTGCTCGAAGAAAAATTATCAGAATCCTTCGAGGTGTAAGTGGATGAGTCAGCTGATGTGCTTTCTGAGGCGGCAGGTGTGAGCTGCGGGTTGTCGTAAGTAGACGCTGGTGTCGCGCTAGAACTCGGAGCCCAGGAATCGTGATGATCATTTCCAGACCCTGAGTTTGAATTTGAGTCACTTGATGACCTATCAGTGTCATCGTTGGAATCACTTGAATCGTCTGATAGAGGAGTATTTTTCAGTTGATTCTTGACAACGAGAGGATTCGTACATGAGTTTACTTACCATCCTTTGTATTTCTACTTTTACCAAATTTATCCGAAAGATCATCTTGACTCCCGGATTTTTTCGGTTTGGATCCATCATGATCATCTTGAGCTTGAGAGTCACCGTCTTGGTCATCTTTGTCAGGTTTGAAGCCTCCGCCCGAGCCATTGGAACGTGATGAAGAGCTACCACTGGGACTATCTGATTTGAACCTGGCGCCGCCATCTTTTCCCGAAAATTGATCATCATCATCATTGTCGCTATCTCCAGAACTTGAATCTTTTTGAGCCTTTTTGTCAGTGTCACCTGTATTACCATCGTCATCAGAATCATCAGAGTCTTCATTGCCGTATCTCTGGTTTTGATGCCCATAGGAGTGTCGCTTGACGAAAGTGACATGTCTGGCAATCAAGTGACTAGGATGTTTGAGAATATCAACGGGCTTTGGGCTTTTCTTTTGGTGATGCGAGTCAGTGATTGTAGATAAGACATTAGTCGGCTGAGGACAGTGTCCAGATAATTTTCGAATCATCGAACATTTCAATGCCCGGGGTCGAATCAAATGGCTCGGAGGGTGAGATGAAAGAAGCTCGCCACGTTTCTTAAGAGGAATCCATTGACGATCATCCTCATGTTCAAGGGCGGCATGACGTGTTGGAGGTAAGACTGTATTCCAATGATTTGGACTTCCATGGAATGCTCCATCTGCATGCCAACGAGCGTGATGGCCATCATGAAATGCTTGAAGTTTATCCACGGATCCGAGGCTGATAGCCATCAAAAATTGAATAAGCTTGAGCCTCCCTTTCCACATGGAGTGATCGACACGAAGAGCTGCCTGATGATTGAGAAGCCAACACAAAACACAGAGTCCTTTCAGACAGGTTAAAACGCGCGCCGGAGAAGAAATTATTCAAGCAAATGTAGAGAGCTGCAAGAAATGTAAAGATTGATGAAATCGGTAAGCAAAATGTCAAGTTGGGCGTGGTGGATTTTGATCTCTGGGTGCCGCTGCTCGTTGAGGCAGGACTCCATGGCATCTCAATTGTGAGCCAGTGGCAGTTCAGACACGAGGCATAGAGAACTTGTTCCCTGAGAAGCAAAACAGACGCGTCATGCGTTCTCGTTCTGCCCTGTCACAGCGTTGATAGTGTACCGAGCCAACGTGAAAGGAGACCGACTTTGACGAGATTCTTTCGAAAGGTCGCCACAACGCATATCATCATCCATACGCTCTCCGTATCTTGACAGTGAAAGTGAGTCAATCGATGTGACTTTTGCTGACTTCAATTTTGTTTGGTGAGGCTGTTGTGCCCTCCTTTGGCTTGGCGCTTCATCAGATCATTAATGGCCTGGAAAGCAATTTGCCAGCACGATACCATCGTGTCCGAATGTGCAAGGCTCAAATGAAAGATATTGACTGTACCGGACTCTGCTGACTTTTGTGGACGAGTTCGGTTTGGAAGAAGACAATGGAATATACGTGCATTGACATTAATGCAGGAACTAGCAGGAACTAGACCTTCAGTCAAATGAAAAGATGATAGAATCGAGTGATTGCTCTGACATTCAACAGCATTCAACCCCTTCGGGAACAATAAATTTCTCATCAGTCAAAGTGCATCGAATAACCTATAAAGATGTGGTAGGCTCTTTCAAAAACAAGATTCCACTTACCTTCCTCCATAATTCACCACTGCCTTCAATCACTAATCTCTTTTCAATTCTGACATACAATTAATCCACATTTAAGTGTTATCAAGGACATTTCAGTATTTGCAGCGCACCATCATCCGTTTCAGAGCACACATCAAAGCATCGTCTGTTCTCAATCAGGTCTTCGAAACTTCGTCCCTGATCTCTTGTAAGTCTGGATCCTTTCGGCTTCCCGCTCATATCCTCTTTCCCTCTCTGAAATTCCTTGCCGATTGGCGTAGGAAATGTCAGAGCGATCTATCCAGTCCATCGTTCATGACGTGATCTGTGAATCGTTTGCGCTTTGGCCTTTCGCGCACTATGGCCGTGTCACCCCTCAAATCTGGTCATCAAAAGGAGTGAGGAGCTAAGGATCGGATTGCGGTTAACTGCATCATTTTCATGGTCTTGACTCTCGACTCACCACGTGGATGTCACAAGGCTGTCCGGAGATGTATGCATCCGCAGAGCTATCCCAGATTTCAACCAGGGCTGTTCTGGGCTTTACAGACATAAAAGCAGTTCAATTTCAAATTAATTTCTTCGAAACTTGTTTACATAATTCAAATTTTTAAAACTCGTAAAGCCTTTTACTCAAAACCGGCGTTCTCCTATTTATACTGCCCTCATCGTTCACCAATTCACCGTTTTCCTTCAAATCTTGACCTACTTCTCTTTTCTTTTTGGATTTGCATCTTATATATTTACTCTATATATACACATCTCCTTCTCTCCTCCTTCTTGAACTCCAGATTAACAGCTTCTTCAAAGTTTACTCTATCTCATCATGCGTACCTCAGTCGTTCTCACTGGATTGCTTAGCTTGGCTGCCTCCTCGCTTGGTCAGCAATCCTTCAAAGCTAATCCACTTCACTTGTCTCTTTGACTCATCTTTTCGTTCTCATTTGACAATTTACAGCATTCACCGTCACTGGACCATCTGCTTCCTCTTACTGGGTGCAGTTTTCTACCAACACCATCTCCTGGAGTCAGGGATCAGGCGACCCACCAGTCGTCAGGTAAATTTAGACGAGCTATACTAGTAAACTGACTCGAATGGTCGACTGATCGATTTACTCTTATGTAGTCTCCAGATCGTCAACCCGAATCGCAACTTGCTCAACGGTGTCTTCTCGATTGCTGAGTACGTGAAAGCAAGTTTGGAGTCCTACACCGTTACAAATGTAACTCTTCTCGTAGGTGACGGGTAAGTTCTTTCATTCTACTCAGCATACTCTTTCTTTATCGCCATGGTCGTTTTACTCATGCTTGGTCTACGTTTTTTGTATCTACAGTTACCAAGTAAGCGATTCCTGTGCATCTCATGTCGATCGAACGTAACAGTTAATCGGCTGCTCTCCATTCAGGTACAAATGGTCAATTCCACCAACGCTACCCAGGTGTACGCCTCTTCTGGCACTTTCTCCGTCAAGGATGCCAACAGTAAGTTGTTCTCCCACACAAATTTACACATACGCTGATGGCATTTCGCTACTCTCATAGCCACGGCCGCTCCTGTCGCAAGTACCTCTGGCAATGGTCAAGGAAGCGCCACTGGTACCAACGGTGCCAACGGCTCAATGTCAACCAACGGTACTAATGGTTCCGGTGCTCGCACTGCAGGCTCCGGAGCTGGTAATACAACTGCTGGTACCAATGCCAGATCCTCAGCCAGTATGTCGAGCCCCGCTATGGGTCTCTTGACCGTTTCTTTGGCTGTTATTGGTTTTGCCTCACTTTAAAGTGGACATTCGCTCTTCGATCGGGATATGCTGTTGAACGCTCCAAGTTGAACTACTTTGTCAAGCGTCACTCATTTTGTTGACTAGTTAGTTCTATTCTAAATACATCCTCGCCATTTTGATTATCTTTCGGTATTTAGTTCCGAACCCCATACCCAGACGTGGGTTGAATTTGTTTTGCCAACGACGCACGACTGTGATGACATCTTTTGTTGCTTTTTTTCGGATTCCTTTTTTTAATACTTGCATCCGAAACTTTTACTACGTTCTACTTCATTCCCCTCCATGCAGAACATCCCAAGGGACATGAAAACACTGACCATCTGCGAGCATGTGAGGCGAGTCTGACTCCCACATTCGCGTAGACCCATTCATCAAGTGTATGATTTGACACGTCTACATTGGGTCTGATGCGAGACCCGCATTCGAGAACACTGGCTGACACATTTGGACATTTCTATTGCTGCATTTGGAAATGGATTATTTCAAACATGTCTTGCATTACAAATGTCATGAAGATGCCCTTGATAGCAACAGAACAGCCTTGAACTCAATCTTTCCAAAATAAAATTATAATCACAAGGGTAATCATGCAACTTTGTGTATAATTGTTTCATTCTTCCTTTTTTATCATTTTATTTTACCACAGCTTGTCTTGATATTGCAAGGAATGAGCAATGCCCGTGTATGCAAATATGATGCTGCGCTCACAGGGTATCAAATGGAGCACGGGCAACAGTTAACTCAAGTAGTCTTGTCCCTTGTGGAAACTTTTGCCTTGGTTCTCTTCATACTTCCTCTCTTTCATTAGTGATATTGTATCATCATCAATTGTTTTTGTCTCATATCATCCATCTGCTCTGAAATAAATCATGCTTCTCCAACATCCTACACCAGACCTTATCTTGTAATGTCTACAATACTACTACCCTTGCCCAGCTTGTTGCATTTTGCAATCTTTCAGCCTGCTTTATCAGCTTTTGACTTGATGGTGGGTAGGGGTAATGCTTTGAGAGGGTCAAGAAGTTGCATGTACTGTTGTGGTATGGTAGGGCTAAGAGGCATTTAGGAGTTTTGTTGATATGTATTCAAAACGGGCAACTTTGATTAGAACTCAGCTAACAAACACAGGAAGAGATGAAAATTAAGAAAAGAGTTATGGCATCTATGGCATGGATACACAAGGTTGGATTATATCTCTCAGGATGTTCCTTTGAGAATATTGCCAAGGGAGATTTCCAGAAATGGATGCAATCTGGGAGATCTCATATGGACTGGTAAATGAAAGGGTTTGTTGCTGGTGCAGGCTGACTTGTGTGGCTTGCAACTCACTATTGCTTTCTGTGTTCATGGACCTTGAGATTCTCCCCCTCTATGTGAGCTGCCTTCTAGCCATCATAATTTCTGGTTGTAATGGGTACATAAGGTGTGAGACTACAAGTTCAGCTTGCAAAAAGATCACTCTATAGTGGCTTTGCCTACAAACTTACCCTTGAAACCAGCATAAGGCTGTCATCAAGTGGCCACTGGCATTGTGTTGTCCTCCATCCCAAGTGCCAAAATGTTTTGCAACAAAATGACCTCGGCTTTGAACTTGACCATGTCCTCAAACACAAGAAGGGTGGTTGGTCTTTTGATTCATATTTGTTTGTGATGGGTGTTGTCAGGACCCCCAGCTCCCATGGAGGGTAGTTGTCTGGAAGACACCCTTTGAGCCCCTCAGGAGTTACACATTATGCTTATATAGATCAATCTCATGGATTTGGAATGTCTGGGGGAGCCCACACAAGCACTGTGAAAGACATCATTTTCATTATAGAATACATATCTAGGTAAGACTAAATATGAAGTATATAGCATAGGAAGCCTGAAAGCATGTAGACTGCCTAGTCAGAGGTCAGACAGTGACAACCCTTTAACTGAGATGGAAAATAGCATAAAAACACTACACATGTATCTCAGCAATACCACATTGATATTCACTGTACTCATTTTGTGCCCTTCTCCCTTTGCAAAAATCAAGATTTTAGTGATGGACATTCATCTGTTTGACCTGGAAAGGCTTATTATCAGAAGCTTAGAAGAACCAAGAGCAACCATCATCCTTGAAAACCAATCCACAGCTTTTCCTGATTATGAACAAGAAACCAAAAGTATATAATGTAAGCTTAGGGATCACTGAAAAATAATTCCCATAACCTATGAGTAATGCAACAATTTATAAGCCCCAATAGGTGGCTTGTTAATCAAAAATGTATAATTTGAAACAGATAATCATGTGCATTTTTTGAAGCAAGCAACACAAAACAGAAAGACACATAAAAGAAAAAAGAGATCACAAATAAAATATGTCCATGAGCAATGCATGGTTCACAAGCATCAATGATAAGCTTGTTCATCAGAAATGAGAAGTTGTTCAAAGCTGGGTGCAGATTCATAGAGTTTTTAGAGGAACAATATGTAGCAAGAGAAAGGAGGTATTGCATGCAAAGAGATTGTGGAATTCATAGGACCAGACAACACAAAAATTTTAAAGCTGACCAAAGAACACACAGCCACAATTCATATACACACATAAGACAGATCCAACAACAGAAGCTATAGCAACCTGTCATACCTTGATTTACTACACCATCCATGATAATCCCTAAGAGCATCCGCACTTGTACAGTAACTTGGATGTGGTAAGTGTCAATTTACTGCATCCGCAGGCCTGTTTCCACACCGGTGGAAAAATAGACCTGTGGAACCTAATTTTCCGATTGGTTTGAGGTAAGGTAGAAGTAAATACAATTCTACCCTACCTTGCACATTATCTCTGGTAACAACCCGGGTTTCTCTTTTGACTCAACCTTCTGAAGCTTTTCACTGGTGTGGAATTTGTACATTACACGTGCAGTAACAAATGCTATGTGGCAGTTACTGAGCACGAGTGTGGAATCTTTCCAAAATAACTAACTTTTGCCTTACCGTACAGGTAGGTACCACAAATTTAACCAAATCTTAGCGCAAACGAGTGCGGATGCTCTAAGATCTACTACAGCCCCCATAACACCCCTGGGAACACCCATGGCCGCTATCGCCCCCTTGTGAATACCCGTAATACTTATTAAGTCCCTGTGAAATTTGATACCCCTCATCACCCCCTGGTAAAATGCGACCACCCCTATCACGCTCATATGGTACCTGATGACCCTCATCACCCCCATGACCCCCCTGGAAAATCTGACCACCCCTATAATCCCCCTGTAACATCTGATAACGCCCATTGCCACCATGCATCATCTGATAACCTTCATTACCCCCCTGTAAAATATGACCACCACCATCACCCCCCTGGAAGATCTGACCACCCCTATAATCCCCCTGTAACATCTGATAACGCCCATTGCCCCCATGCACCATCTGATAACCTCCATTACCCCCCTGTAAGATATGACCACCACCATAACCCCCCTGGAACATGTGACCACCCCTACCATCACCTTGTACCATCTGAAAACCCCTGTTACCCCCTTGTGATTCATTTGCCCACTGGAATAGTCTCATGAATATGATTGCAATGCAAAACCACAAAATTCCTGTTGTAATAGCATCTTTTAACCCTCCCCCCTTTGGGTTATCTGGACAACCACAACAATATAATAATTTTCTCAACCTCATGTGTGGCAGATCAAATTGTTTCTTTGTATTTTCAATTGGGCCATACATCTTCTCATCAAAGAATTTGTTTTTTTCAGCAAAGAATTGAGCTTTTTTTGAAAGATCCAGCATACTCTGGACTGAAGGATCATATTTCACTGAGGCCTGTGTGGTAGCTGGAGCATGTATTACAGCACTTCCCAAATCTGAATGAGTAGCAATGGGTACCAGAGGTCTACCGGTGACCAGATATTGCTTACTGAGTAATACTAGGAGAATGAATTTCCCAAGCTTTGTCTTGAATACTGTTGCTTTGTCTAGATTTATCTCAGTCATGATTTTGCTGTAGATCTGTTGATTAAGAAGAAAATTCAAAATTTGGTATCCTCACAGATTATTAATTTTTCATAAATAAAGCTGGCTTACAAAGTTTTTTTTCCCCTTGATTTTTAATTAGTGTTGCTCTTGGTCTTCAGAAAGAGATTTGTGAACAATGGTCAGAAGAGGGTAAATTGACAAGCTGTATTGTTTGATTTTGTGGTAGATATGTGCCTGGTAGATTAATAGTTGTGCTAGATGAATTAAGTGATAATAATTTCAAAGCCTGTAATCTATACCTCCAGAAATGAAGAATTGGCAATAAAAATCTAAAATTCAGGAAAGATTGGGGAATGAAAGTTTTGTGTGGCAACTGGAGAATGAAAAGACTTTATGTGCTCCAAAATCACATCACTACCAACCAGGCAATGTAAAAAATTCTTCCTTTACAAGTCTGACCAAGTAGTCAGACAAACCTCAGGAGGTAATTAAATTAGATGTTATGCCAAATCATCTCACCAAGTTTTGGAATGATGAAGGGTGTCATATTTTTGTGAGGATTTTGAGTGGCTACAGATTTCCATGCATGTGAACAAAACACCAAATAGGTGGACTTGATTCACATCAAAGAGAGATAATGATAAAGCTTCACATGATTCAAATATTAAATTCTGTTTTGTGTGAGCTCAGTCTACAAAGCTTACTTGTGCAGACAGGTTAGAAAAACTGAACTATCTCAGGATTGTACTGACTGCTCAAGGGTCATATTTGTGAGCATGTACCAAGTGGTAACAGTCTGTGTGGCAATTTATACATCAGAAGATTTGAGTCAACTGACCTGATGAACATCATTTGCTACTTGTATGGTTGAGAGAAGTTTCCAAGGCTTATGTCACACTTGTAAGGGGGTGTAACTCATACCAGACCACAAAAGACTTTAGGATACAACAAGGCCACAGATCCAGTCTTTCTGGGGCCACACAGGAATCATTGACTGCAAGGACAGTATGGTGTAGGTTTATCTTCTTAACTATGTAGCTTCTGATTTTGTTTTTCTGTTGTTTTTTGACCTTTTGACCTTTGTCCTCTTTATCATAACTGTAGGCTTCCTGTCTTTGATCTAGCCAAGCCTCCCATTCCAGAAAGTTTGAACCTTGAGGAGGACTTGCAATCCCTTCAATATTTGGGTGTACTCTCATCCAGGAATTGGATGTATATCTCTGAGCTTCTAAATCCTGAAGATAAAATGGTATCACCTTCAAAATTTCTGACTGCTGACAAGATTCACGCACAAGATCATGTCCCCTAAGACAAGTCCAAACATCCTTCAATTGAACCCAAACCCATACCTACCACCGCTGAGGCATTAAAATACCTCAACGGTCTTGTAGCTTATATCAAAGGGACTGCAACCTCAGGTTGAGCCCCGGCCTCTCGGGAACGGGGACCGCCCAATTCGACCACCCAAGCAAAAAGCTAAAGCTAAGGTCGGCTTCCAAGCCGACTCCGCCCTCGTCGGGCATCCATACCGACCCCGAGATCCCGGTCCTCAACACCGAGAAATCGGGGTCCCACCGAGATGCCGGTTTTCCGCCGAGTCCCCGCGGTTCCCGATTGTGCTGAGCCATTTCTGGAATGGATGTGATTAAATCCATCCCATAAAAGAAGCTTCTGTTCTCTCTTTAATGTTGTCTTGCCCCATCCGTTCCAATTTCCTATCCAAGCCTACTATCTTCATATTTTCAAGTACATTTTCCTTTTTTTTATTTACATTCTTCTTATTAGTTACAATCCGTTTTCTTCACAATCTGAAATGTCTGCAAATCTTTCATCCTCATCGTCTGAAGTTAGTCAAGACATCTTAGCGAAACGTGGCAGGTCCTCGTATGTCTGGTGCCATTTCACCCTTGAGGATGACCGAACAGTTTGTTCAGTCGTTTTATCTAGTGGTAAGGTTTGTGGAAAGGCGCTTTCCCGCGACAAGACTTCTAGTACCAAGGCCATGTCGGATCATCTACAGCGATTCCATGGCTTGTATAATCCCAAGCTGTCGGAGCAGTTGAATCAGCCTTCGTTGGAAGGGTCATTCAAGAAGATTAAGACTCAACATACGGTAAGCCCTTTTGACCCAACCAAGATATATTAGATCAAGCTGTGACTGTGCTAAATATTTTCTTGAACAGCTCTTGCTGAACGCTGATACTCTCAAGACAGCTATCTGTTATTTCATTGCCGAAGCGGACCTTCCTTTCTCTTTGATAAATCGACAATCTTTCAAGCATCTTTTAAAGCTTTGTAATTCTCAGACATCAGGAATGATTGTCAAACGACACACCATAGCCAAACACACCATCTCGATGTTTCATTTCTTCCAGAACTACATCAAGAATAATGTGTTCAACAATGCAAAGTATATCTCGTTTACACAAGATGGTTGGACATCTCCAGATCAACGTGCTTACATGTCAATCACAGCACATTTTATCACCAAAGATTTCGAGCTTAAGGCATTGACTATTGGGATTCCACGTGTTTCAGGTGAGTTTATTCCAAGTACTGTCTTTCCCTATAGAAATGACCTCATTAAGCTGACAAATCTGATTCCCATATAGGGCGACATGTGGCTTCCAATTATGCTGATCTATTTGTCAAATACTTGATCCAGTATAACATCATTGATTCACTCTCATCAATCACCGCTGACAACGAAAACAAGAATGGGAAGATAGCGAAATTCATTCATGATTCCCCTGAAATCAAGAACTTTGATCCTACCGAGTCTCTTTACGGATGTGTAGCGCATGTAATCAATCTTGCTGCTCACAAGGGGCTTGACGTCTTTGGAGTTGTTGAAGATGCTTTGGCCGATCACTCCGATGCTGCTTCGAGTGGACCAATGGATCTAGCCAACTTGGTTGATCCATCCAATTCAAGTTCAGCTAATCTTTCAACTATCAGGTCAAGATGTCACGGACTTGTAGTCTGGGTCCGTAGCAGTCCTCAGAGATCAGAGGCTTTCGCAAAGATTGTTACGCTACTACGAAGCCTGGCTCTCGATTCAACCGATGCAACTGATCCCACAGATGAAACCGAAGTCAACTCGGCACTCCAATTTCTTGCTCCCGAACCCACTGAGAATGTGGATGAAATCGACCCGATCTCTCAAGGAACCGCTGTAGCTCTGATCCCGGATGTGGAAACTCGCTGGAACTCTACATACCTCATGTTCCGACGCCTCCTCCGCCTCCGCAAATCTGTCCAGCAGTTCTGTGAACGACCTGGTGCTACCAAGTTTCAGCTATCCGATGTCGAGTGGACATACGTTGAGCAGATGTGTAGTTTTTTGGAACCGCTCTCGGAAGCCACAAATGAGCTTTGCCGATCATGTTTTCCAACACTTCATACTGTCATACCGATCTACATTGCAGTAATGGGCCGATTAAACAACGTAAGTCTTTGTTCCTATTTCTCATTTGCAGATCTAAGAGTTACATATGCTGACTTATGCCTCGTTTTGTATCCAGGTGATATCTACTTATGACAACGACCATCTGATTCCAGCCGCTCGCGTTATGATTGAAAAGCTCGAGACTTACTTCAAGAATGTACTACTCAAACCCGGTGCTATATGTGCGACCATTTTGGATCCTCGACTGAAGATGACGTTCTTTGAGGTGAAACGCTCAACTGATTCACTTCTCATTTGATATCTGGCTGATATCTTTTTTTTCTATTTGAATCCTTTCATGATAGTCCAAGTAAACGTCTCCAGCAAAACTCAAAGACATGTTCTGCACCGAAGCCTTGAAGTTCAGATTGCCCAATCAAGATGCACAACAAGCTTTGAAAAGTACCAGTCAATCGTACTTTGGGGCCGAGATCTATGGCACAAACACGGGGCCAGCTTCATTCGAGAGCGAACTCAGTCGCTATTTAAGTGATTTAGTCGCACCTTCGGATGAAGACATTTTGCTATATTGGAAAAGCAAAGTTAAAAGCTATCCAATTTTGAGTCAGATGGCCATGAAGTTCTTGGCCATTCCTGCTACCAGCGCGCCCTCTGAAGGTGCCTTTTCAAAGACCAAGGTAATTTTGACACCTCAAAGAAACAAGCTCTCGGATTTGAGTGTAGAAGCACTTCTGTGCCTTAAGGAATGGTATCGTGTATTCGGTCCGTTGTACGTATCACCTGGTTGCCAGGCCGAAGCCATAGCCATCAATGATTGATCACGTTTTAGCATTCTTTCCATTCACCTTACTTTTTTTTGTTTATCTCTTTAACCTTACTTTTTGTTTATCTCTTTAACCTTACTTTCTAAACTCTCATTAAACACTATTTTGTTGTATGCGAACCTCACTTGTCTCCGTTCATTACTTACTGTACCCATCAGCTATCCCCCCGTTCATTACTTACTGTACCTATCGGCTTCCCCTTCCCTTCCTTGCTTGAATCAAACACTAAATCAATTGCTAGTATAATCTACCCACGGGGTGCCGGTTCCCCGAGAATAGTCGGGGATCCTCAGACCTCAGCCCGGCTTCCGAACCGACGGATTCGGTCCGGGGACGGGGATAATACAGCTCTTGGTCGACTACCGTACCGGCGGTACGGTGCACCGGAGATCCCCGCCTCTGCCGGAGACGGGGCTCAACCTGACTGCAACCCCTCTTGGTTCTGATGTCAATTGACTTTTACAAAAACACAGTTGCCAACTCAAGTCCAAACTATCCTCTTGATTTGGTAACCAGTCATCAATTTCAGAATTTTTCAAAAAAATTCCCAATCCTGACTATGTAATAATTTGACTGGACAATTCAATTTTTTCCTTATCTACATAGATTCAATTTGTCTTTAGATACACATGAAATATGCCGCTTGTTTTTCCTTTACTCAAAAAATCACACCTTGCCTTTTTAACCCACGCAAGATATAAAACATCAATGCATAAATCTATGCAATTTTGACTAAAACCCATCATGATACATATTTTCATGCATTTTTCCTAAATGCATACAATTATGCATCATGACAGCTTAACCTATTTGTATAATCTGCAATAATGCATAGCTCAATGTGTCTCCCTAGATTATGCATTAGCGCAGGTTTGACTGTAGAATGTAATCACACCAGGAATAAACAGTCAGTCATAAGCCCCTCTGTGAGGGCGCAGCCGCAGAAGCACAGCAAGGGATTTATTAAGCTAAGATACTAGTAAATTTCTTTGGATTGATATACTTGATGTTGTTGAACAGTCGTCAAGTAGAATTTTCCTCAAAGTTGAGTGAAATGGAAATTGTTTTCACCTCAAATTGTATTAATAGGGCACAGCACCTGTATATTGCTTGCTCTGAAGTGTGATGTAAACCTCATGCATTGAAATGCCAACATATTCACCTGGTCCCCAGGCATATCTTTTTTGAGGGTTTGATCCAAGGTATCTCAGCACATAAAAATACCTTGGACAAAAACCTGGGACAAGATCTATCCAAGGGTTTGGCTCCACAGATGCCTTAGATTCCTTGTGTTGATTGAATCAAAAGGATAAAAAAATACTGTAGAAGATGTACCTCAGCTACATTGTTTCAATAAAATTACTCACACCTGAGCAAACAAAGATTCTTTCTCATCTCCTTGCCAATTATGTCTTTTGTTCTATGGAAGGTATAAGAGTTAGTAATTTGAGGCTTCCATGATGATGGTATGGTAATTCAATGTTTTCAACCATTGAAAATCAACTGTCTAATTCCTTCAAGTCTTTCAAATTCCAACTTGTATGACATGACATGATATTTTCCTATTCAGATGTTCCAATTCTGATTGAAGCACAGAGTTTTGAAAGATCAAATATTGAGGCTTTTTTCATCTGTTGATTTAATTTAATTAGGATAGCTCAAGAGCTGAACATGATGTTTTATTGCTATTTTCAAATTTTTGCATAAGTATTGAGCTTTAAATGGTGTAGAAATCACATTACTGCTTTGTTGGATTCTTCAATTGGGTTCAATACAAAAACTGGTGACTGATTGAAGCCAATCAAGAATCAGGGATGCATCAGAGGTCCAATATTCAGCTTTTGCACACAACAGGTTTACATTTAACAGTCTTGGAAAAATGTACCTTCCTAAAGGGATTTGTTCTATAGACAATCTCAGCAGAAATGATGGCCAGGAAAATTTAATATATGCAATCATGAATGGTTTCTGTCTGACTTCCTGGATGGTATATATTCCAACACATGAACTTGGTCAATATTGTCAAGTGGCTTGGAACTGAGAAGCAAAGGTTTAATTTGGTTGAGAGGATCACTAGATGAAAAAACTGACTGGCAATTTGTGATCTTAATCTCATTGAAAAGATCAAGAATAGATTAGCTTGAACACAAAAGGGATGACAATATGAGAGACAACAGATCACTGACCCAATCATGAGATCTTGGGGTTTAGTTGTTTATTTTCTTCCAATTGTTACAACATTCATCTCTGACTGGACTTAGTCTTGATTCAAATGAGATGATAGAAATGATATATGGTGTGTCAGTTGTTGAATGTAATGATGAATCCTGATAATTAACTTTCATTCCAGACCTACTATGTCAAGATATCATAGAGATGTAAGTATTAATCTTCTAACCTAAGTCAATTGAACTCCAGGTATTTTGGTGCACATTGGACCAAACAAGTAGATTGAGGTAAAGCCTTCACTCTCATACATGAAGATTGGATTGCTGGTAACACCATGTTTATGCCTGTTCACCTGCTCTCATATTCTTATATCTTTCCAACTTCCTGTTTTATGGGGTAGGAGAATCTTACGCATGCCACTTGACAGTGGGTAAGTCTGTGTAAATGTAACTTGGTGTAAAATTTGAAAAAATGTCCTCATTTTACACACATCTGCACTGCAATATGAGAATTCTAGACTACTTTGTTGTCTATGCCAATCAGGGAGGATGTTGGTTTGGAATGAATTCCATTGCATTTGAATTAGCTGTCTTGAGAATCAAGATATTGCTGAATGACTTATGGACCAGGTGTGCAGCTGATTTTCCACTTATTAACAGTATTTGGTTCTTTTCTCCTTGATTCCAAAAATATTGCACCAATTGTATGTTTGGACTTGATACAAAAAATGACTCAAAAAAGGGGTAAACACACCAGATCCCCTTTGAAACCAAATTTTGAATCAAACAAAGAAAGCCAATGTGATGATGTATGTTCAATATGATTAAAGACTTTCCATGTACTCAAGATCATGCATGGCAATAATCCCAGGTAGCCATGGTTAGGTCATTTTGAACTCTTCATTGGGGTCATCAATTTTTGGCAGACTTGTTGGAACATATTCCTACCATTATACTGAATGGTCAAGTGCGTGCTGAATGACAGTTACATATAATGATGATAATTTGCACAATGTTTACTCAATACACTTTTGTCTCAAACCTAACCATAAATTGTACCAGTAGTCCTAGCAGATCAATCTTGTAAATTGAGAAAGCATCCTATTTTTTCTTTATTAATCTTTTGAACCTTTCTCTCACAACAATCATCATCACAAAAAAACTCCTCCAGACTCTTCTTGTCCATCATGGTTCATTAGACTGATGATTATTGTTGTTTGATCTTGATCAGGTATGCTAAGTGATTGTTGTTTCATTTATGTTTTCCCATCATTCAATTTGTTTAGATATCAAAGAAATGAATTATTAACCTTTTGAAGCTTTCTCTCACAACAATCATCATCACTAAAACTCCTCTGGACTCTTCTTGTACATCATAGTTCATTAGACTGATAGTTGCTATTGTTTGATCTTGATCAGGAAGCAGAGATTCCAATAAGACTGATCCAAGAAAAAAGATTGTTGGAGTTCAAACTATCTATTGATATCCTTGGAAACTCCAGCCATTGAAGCCTCTGGATGTACATACTGTCGTTGTATGAAAGTTTGTCCAGAAAAATAATCTGCGACGCTCGAAACGTCTTTTTTTTTTAATTTTTTTTTTTAAATTTTTTAAATTTTTTTTTTTTTTGGTTGTAAAACAAGATGAGCACTGTGTAATTTACGGTTGGTTGTCCCATCCGGCTATCCAATTCATCGGCTATTCAATTCGATCAATTCCATCCCATTCCAATCCAATCAATCCCATCCCATTCCCATTCGATCAATCCCATCCATTCGATCAATCCCATCCATTCCGATCCGATCCCATTCCGATCCGATCCCATTCGATCCCATCCAATCAATCAATTCGTAAGCTTCTTCCAATGATTATCACTAATCTTCACTGGTTCTTTGGCTGACTCACATCATCCATCTCTATTGCTGTCATCCGATCCTCACTGCAGCTGGACTTTCCTACCACTCTACCACGAATCGTATCGATGCCTTATCGTCACTACGATGCCAAAACGAAGGTGGATGCTGTGATACTTGTCCTAGAGGGTAAGACTGACCTTGAGATTCAAGCAGCCATTGGCGAGGCTCCGCATCAAAGGACTTTGAATCGCTGGGTGAAGTTATACCAGGATACTCAGTGTGTCATCCGGGATCCAGCAACCTACGACAAAAGAGGAAGACCGACCTTTTTCAACGATGAAGACCGCGAGTTCATCAAGCATATTGTGGCAACCAAGCCACAACTGTTTCTGGACGAACTTCAAACCGAGATATTCGATGACCGTGGTATCTTGCCGAGCCTTGAAACTCTACAATTAGAATTGAATAACCGACTCAATCTCACCTTGAAGAAATGTAGAACTTCAAGTGTCCTCAAGAATTTCTACAAAAAGGCTCTTTATTACGATATGATCCGTGATATACCAGCAGAAATGTTTGTATTTACTGGTATGTAGTTTTCTTCTCCATCAATTGTTTCTTTATCTTTCCATCGTACTGAATCCTTTCTTTAAGATGAAAGTGCCATTTGTGAACGCGATCTACTACGAGTTTATGGACGATCACCAGCAGGCGAATTTGTCACTCGATGGGTCAAGAGAAGCAATCCCAAACGTTACTCCATGCTCCCAGCTATCGGATTACATGGGATCATCGCAATGTCTGTCCGAGAGGGTAGTATAAATCGAGATCGATTCGAAACCTTCTTAGAGTTCCAACTGGTGAGTTCATCAATCTTCTAACTCATCTCATCCTTCACTCATTGGGTTTGCATATCTGTCCAGCTTCCTCACATGAACCCCTATCCACAAGAGAAGAGCATCTTGGTTATGGACAATTGCCCCATTCACAAGGGTGGTCGTGTGCAAGAGCTCTGCCACCTTGCCGGTAAGTCATTGACTTTTGATCAGCTGCTTGTACAAGCTTTCTGATCTTTTTTGAATAGGTGTACGCTTGATCTACCTTCCGCCATATTGTCCGGAGTTCAACCCAATCGAAATGTGTTTTTCAGTGATCAAGAATCGATTTAAACGAACCGAGATCTTAGAGAACTCCGGTCCTGATGCTCATTACATCATCCGTCTGACTGCAATTGAATGTATCACCCCCTATCTATTAGCGTGTTTGTATGATGAATGTGGATATAGTCTACCTGATGAGATGGTAGAAGAGTATTAGTCAACTTTGTAACCCAATAAGCTAGTTTACTGATCCAAATGTTTTTCTATTTGATTTTTATTGTTGCAATTTATCATCACAATTTGTCTTCCATGTGCCTCAATACAAGCTTTGGTAGATCCACCAGAGTATTGGGATCAAATCGTTCGGCACACGCGACTGAAGACAGTCTACAGAGACTACCTCTTTAAAAATGCCTTACACACTTTGTGTTCTAGGTCAGGTTCAATTACTAACTTGATCTCCTGAAATCGAAACCAAACTGACTGAGATTTGATGAATTGTGATGATCAATTCATATTCAGGATGTGGAACTATGGGTATTGCAATCGTCTCTGGTGTACTTGAATCACTTCAACAAGTCGATTCTAGAATCAAATCGACCAACTCATCAGGCCATTCAACTCCGATTACCTCTGAAGATCCCGATACCAAACCTCATAGATTCATCACTTGTGTATCACGTCCTGAATCAGCTAAGAAACATAAAAAACAATGGCAAAGTTTAGGTTATGATGATGTAGAAGTGAGGATGAATGAATTTAATCTCATTTGGATCGGTTCTTGTACCCATTGAATAGATGGTTTTGTTGATTGTTGTGATTAGATTGTAGGACCAAATCCATTGCTCTCTTAGCCTTCATAGATGTGTTGGATTATAGATAGATCTTTGAAATTGAGATGATTTTATGCTTTGAGTGCTTAATCTCGCATTCTCTTTTTATTTCTCTGTTTGTGGTATCAGTTCTGCAAAGTTCAAGTTGATGAAAATGGGGTTTTCCCGCTCTCCATCACCATGTCTTCTGTCCGCTCTCATGGTTTTGATCAAGAGCTTCCTTTGTGAAGTTCTCAAGTCTTGACAAGTCCATCTCATTGATGTATTTCAAGCTGTTCTACATTGATTGAGATATCGAACTCTTCAATGGTTCCTATACTCTCACGGCGGGAGCAAGTTCATTCTAGCGGTGTAGAAACTGAACACTTGTCTGGCACCAATTTTTTTATTTTATTTTGCAACACAAAGTTGAAAATTACCGATATTAATGAAGTTACAAAAAAAACTATAACATTTGAGAAAACAAAAGACAAATGAAAAAAAGTCAGAGAGATTGAGCTTAAACAGCTCTTTTGTGAAGGGAAAGCATTGTAATGTGATGTTATTGAACATCTCAAGGACTGGACCTGATGAGTAGGCTGTCTTCATAACGCTTGATGTTGGAGCGTAAGTTTATCCACATCCCACCTCGAAACCCCATCTCTTTGATATGCTCCTCTTTAAAATCGCCGGCTGCTAAAGATTGATAATCAAAGAGGAAGTTGTCAGAAAAGACCTTAGCCACACCTTTGGCATCAGGTATCTTGCAGAAGGTTAGGAATTCTTCCATTCCACCTGACTCTCTCATCGGTTTAGGTGTAGCGGTATTTCCAGATGTGCCGATGTTGCCATTCGAAGGAAGAGTTGGATTGGATGATCCAGAAGGGCCGTGATCATTGTCGATAACAATTCGGCGTTTTTTCTTTACTGGTAGGTCGTGAGTATGGAAGCGCATGTGGGAGGGTGGATTGTACTCAGTGACAGCAGGTTTACTGATATCGATCTAATGATCAGGTATCAGTATGAGAAAGCCAATTTTTTTTAAAAAAAACTCACGGCGTCTTTTGCCCACTCGTTGATGTGACCAGGTGTCATAAGGACATAGCGCGAAAGATCGCCAGGCATGCGGAAAACATCGATATGTTGATCGATCGACTGGTCCTTCCTGCCTTTGAGTGCTATCTTGGTGAGCATCTTTTCGAAGCTGGTGGTGTCTTCAACATCATCCATGACCTGTCAAACGTGATGATCAGTAATAGATTCATGAAGTCACAGTTGAAACTACTTACCCTGGGTCCAGAGTCTCCATTTTCCAAAGTCACCGGGATCGATCGAATTGTTTTGGCCACTCCAGCAGCCTAGGATGATTGAAGTAAGCTAAGAAAAATGAAAGGTAAAAAGAAAGAATAAGAGATGATCTCACCTCTTTGGCCTTTGCAGCCTCATCAACAGGCTTTTCCATGGTCCACTCTAATGCTGCACGTCGATTTTTCGATTGGAAACGACAAGCTTTCCCCGCCCAAAGTGTGAACGAGGTTTCATCGGTCAGAACACGACCACAATTCTTGAGATAACCCGGAACTTTGCTGATCCAACAGCCAAGCTCGATTTGAAAGATGTTGGGGACAAGATCAGCCATCACCATATCGCCGAGCTTGGCTGTTTTACCATTACAGATCGCTTGAAGTTCCTTGCGAACGCTGGCTAGATTCATCGTGTTGGGATTAATTCGAATTTCAGTTTTTTTTTTTGAATTTGAAGACTTCCAAACTGGTTTGTTTTCGGGACCGGTTCGATAAAAGAGGTGATAGGAGAAGTCGCAGGGGAAAGAGGTCGCATCCACCACTTCCTCGTCTTCCTCGCCATTGGCTGAAGGGTCAGGAGCATTTGGCTGATATGAATCGAAATAGGAAAGGTCAGTTTAGTTCTGTCTTGAGTCTCATTCAAGAACTTACGGCATCATCCTCCATGGCTGGCATCTGTTGATCGAATGGGATCGGATCGGAATGGATGGGATTGATCGAATGGATGGGATTGATCGAATGGGATAGGATGGGATGATCGAATGGGAATGGGATGGGATGATCGAATGGGAATGGGATGGGATGATCGAATTGAATAGCCGATGGATTGAATAGCCGGATGGGCGAATCCATGTGGTCATGAGACAACCAACGGTAAATTGCAGTGCTCATCTTGTTTTACAACCAAAAAAAAAAAAAATTAAAAAAATTTAAAAAAAAAAATTAAAAAAAAAAGACGTTTCGAGCGTTGCAGATTATTTTTCTGGACAAACTTTCATACAACGACAGTAAGTTTTGTGATTTTGTAAAGAACATGTTAGTCTGAGATTTACAGATTGATCAAACATGAAATCTTTGCACAGATAGCTTCAGGCTGCCACATTCTCTACCATTGATTGACTACTCAAGACAACAAGTGTTGCAGCTAGCAATGGCTTTGACACATTTTATTGGTTGTTCAAAAAGTTTTCCTTTGAAAAAGGATAGTGGTATCATATGTTTGTATCTTTACCATCAATATTGATCTATAGTGGATGATTCAACCTGATTGTTATCAAGCCAATTCAGACTAGGAAAACAGACGTGGAAAGCAAACTTAACAACATTCTCTGATTCTATACACCCCAGGATTACCAACATGTTGTATATAGATTTCACAATTGTGTTCCTTCGATACTTTGACAAGTTTGATACCAGGTAGTAAAATTAGTAATGGTCAAGAATCATGATATGCAATACTGTATAGCATATCATTGGTATGATGTCTAGAATAGTAGTGCATCTATAAACTCATGATGTCAGTATATGACATGTCTAAAGCACACAGGTACCATACTAATTAAAAATGTAATAAGAAGGGATATATAGTACTATTATTAAATCCAAATCAGTTCGTTTGCTTTGCCAATGCCGATTGGGGCCAATTTGATAGATGGGTTAAGATTAATTTCTGGATGACACAGATCCTGCACAAAGATGGAAAAGGCCTATGAGGGCAGACAAAAGTCAGTCATAGTACATGCTGACATTCCCGGTGGGCACAAAAAGCTGGAATCAAATTGATAGGTAAGCGTAGCTTGCCTCATGTGATGAAAGATACGACGACGCTATGACAGTACGTATGTTAAGAATATATCATGTATGTAGTGTCCCATCAATAAACGAAATCACGTCTCACCACCATCTCAGGAAATCATACTTGTGACAATATCCAATGGATCGGCTTTCTTGGATAACTGAACATGTGAAGCAAGGCACTCGGGCAAAGTTTCTCATTGGGATGATAGCTTTGGTTTTCATACCGGGTGATTCTCTTGACATGGCGCAACGATCGGCGAGGATTTGAGCTTGATTACGAAAGGTTATGGATATTCACGAGACACCTTGTGGTTCGATGACTTGAGTCATCTTCTGGCAGATCTGTCCAAAAATTTTCGAGCTGGGGACATCTGCGTACCGCCGAATCAAGTCCCAATTGACACTCTGAGTGTCTTGTTTTTGTGGCGCATCACTAATATCTCGAGGCTCTTTGTTCGAATCTGTCCACATGGCCTGGTCCATCAACTTCATAAATTCCACGTCGATCGGAACCTTGCCGAGAAACGCCAGAGGAGACGTGGCGGTGAAGGAGCCGTCTAATTTTGCCTTGGCTGACACTTGCGCACAGAAGGCTTCACCACCACCACCGCCAAACACATGTTGAATTTCTTTACAATGCGGACAAAGATATCCACTCATGTTCTCAATGAGGCCGATAACCGTCAGACCCGTCTTGCGTGCAAAGTCTAGTTCTTTCGATACGTCTGCTAGAGAGACTGCTTGAGGAGTAGTAACAAGGACGGAAGATAAAGTTGGCAGTCTTGCATCCGGTGAATCTGAGGATGAACGCGCGATGAGAGCAGGTGCAAGCTGTTCGAGTAGTGAGATATGCTCGTCGGATGTACCTGTACAAAGACGAACGAGTGAACTTCTGGTGTCACGCAGAACAATTCATCCCTCCTTGGCTCATGAGTACTGAGGAGAGATTCAAAAAGACGACCGACCTGGCGGTGTGTCCACGATCAACCAGTCCAATTCCCCCCATTGTACGTCCACTAGAAACTGACGAATCATTGCATTCTTCTTCGGTCCTCTCCATACAACGCTGTCTTGAGGATTCTTCAGCAGAAAACCGATACTCATGCATTTGAGGAGACCATCCGATGCTACTACATCTTCGTTGGCTGCTTGTAAATTCTTGGCAAGATCGACTTGAACAGGAATCCAACCATCGTTGGATTGGAAAACCGACCGACCCTGGAGTCCCAGCATGCGAGGAATGGAGGGACCAGTGAGATCGATATCCAAAAGCCCGACGCGTACACCAGGCCGTGAGTGCAATAAAGAAAGCGCGATTTGCACTGAGACCGACGACTTTCCCACTCCACCTTTGCCGGAGAGGACAAGTAAAATGTGTCGAATCTTTGTGAGCCTTCGACTCAGAGCAGCATCAGGTGCAGGGCCAGCTTCCATTCCGATCTTCTGATGGGCAACTTGAAGATGGGTCAGGATCAGTTTGAGAACAATTTGAGTGCGCTCAAGCTATGCAGCTCATTTACGGGATACAAAGTTAGATCCGGGCACGTGCCCGGATCCGTGGCCGGATTCCCAGATTCCAATTTTGGCTGTAAATTTGGAATCTGGACTTCTGGGAATTGTGCCCGGCCAGCCTTCAACTTTGAATCCACCGTTACCCAGCACGATCCACTCCCCTCCCTTTCATCCAACCCTACCTCCCTCAACTCAATGCCTCGATTCGCACGTAAACAAGACCTTCGAAGGTCCATTCAAGTAGAACGACACTCGAGAAAAGGGATGGCTAGCAACCAGTTACCCCTCCTTGCTAGTTTCGAACTCGATATCGCCGGCGTTCAATTCATATTTCGCTTGATTCAAGCCCTCAAAACCTTTCGACAAGCCGTCACCGACGAAGATCACAAGAATGCGGGTCTCATGACTCTTGTCGGTCTAATTGAGTTGATACCCATTTTGGATCGCAGCTACACCCTCCTTCGCTTAGGATGTCAACTGCGTAGACAAGCTACTTCAGACCTTGAAGTTCTTGACGAGGCCCTTCGAATCTTGGATCAGAAACGGTTCGTCTTTGATAGGATATGCCGGGGTCGAAAGGAACTGCGAAACACTTGGTTCGCCCAGGTTTTGATAGAAGGAGGCGACGGTTTCATCAAGCTGGTGAGTCATCTTACTCATCTTACTTTCATTTTGATTCAAATGATCGTACTTACTCTGGAAAATTAATAGGCTCGAATGTCAAAGTCGGCATTCGACCAGCTGATTGACTTGATCAAAGACGACGCCATCTTCCAAAACAACTCGCATAACAGGCAAGCGCCTGTAATTTGGCAGGCACTGGTTGGCCTGGCAAATTTAGGAACGGCTGGTAATGGTGGAGACCATTACCATTTGGCAAGGATGTTCAATTGCTCCGGTCAGTAATTTTTTCAGTTTCAGTTGTGTGTTTTGTAGATGCTTGATTGATTGTTCCGATATAAACTGAAACAGAAGGCAGCATTCAAAATTGGACCCATCGATTCATAAAGGCCGTCCTGAAGCTGAAAGACAAATTCATGCGATGGCCATCTCGTCAAGAACGGTCGATTTTGAAACGTCAAACCGAGTCACAATCTTTCTTCAAAGATTGCGTAGGTTTTGTAGATGGCACGCTTATTCCCCTATCCACAGCTCCTCGCGAAAGTCCAGAGGACTATTGGACAAGGAAGATGTTTTACGCCTTCAACATCATGCTGGTATGCGATATTCATCGCCGAGTGACTTACTACGAATTGGGCTGGTGCGGAAGTGTGCACAACCAAAGAGTGTTCCGCTCCTCACAGGTGAGTTGGAATTTCCTTCACTCTTTTTTCAACTCGTTTTTTTTGTTGGATACAACTAATCTAATTTTTTTTATTTGATACCAGCTTTTTGATAATCCAGAGGATTATTTCGAACCAGGTGAATATCTCTTGGCAGATTCTGGTTATACGGTATCGGAGGTCGTTATACCCTGTCTTAAACGGGTTCGGGGTCATAGCTTGCGTCGTAATGAAGACGAATTCAATAAGGCGATAAGTTCTTTGCGAGTGATCATTGAGCATTGCAATGGAATGCTCAAGGGTCGTTTCCAATCTTTAAAGGAGCTCCGATTGGTCATAATCAACGGATTCTCAGCCTTACATGCGAATAACTGGATTGAATCATGCCTGATCCTCCATAATTTTCTTCTCTCCATCAAAGAAGAGTGGTCAGGTGTTCTGGGAAGTATAACGGAAGCTATGGCTTACGAGACACGGATTCGACAACCACCTCAGAATGCCCCTTTATTCGACGACGACAATCACATATTGAGGACTGATTGAAATACTCGTAGGCGAGATCAATTGTTTAGGGAATTTTTGGCTTCTAGGGATTTTCAATGATTTTTTTTCCCATTCTCATGTATTTAATCTCCACTTCAAGTGTAGGAAATGGAATTTCTTAAGTATCAGTTTAAAAACATTCCACGTGTAATCAACATAGATAATATCTACATTAAGATAATATCCACATTGAATGATTTGAAATAGACTCTTTCATTTATGACTTTCACAAATGAAACTCCAGGTTTTTTTGGGTTTTGTTTTTGATCTAAAGGTATCATGTCTTTCAGACAGAAAGTATCAAAATTCAATACTTTTTCAAAGATAAAATTTCAAAAGGTAAATCATCAATAAGCATAACTTGTATAAAGAAAGTAAAAGGACAATCATCAATATTTTTTAAAAACAATTTTTTTTATAAGAATTGAAAAGTTTGAAATGAAATCGTTTTTAATTTAAATGAAATCGTTTTTAAAAGCATTCAAAACAAAATAAAAACCTTTTAAAGAGGGGTTAAACAATTTTTTTTTCTTTTCAAGAAACTTTTCAAAATAAATCGATAAACTCCAATAGAAATGAATAAAATTTTTATATCTTCTTGTTCTGAAAGACCTCTGGTTCTCAAAGACCAAAGACCAACACCGCAAAACTTCACCCATCAAAAACTTATCCTCCCATCAAAATGTTTGATAAAGTAACATATAGCCACTTTGAAATTTATTTTATGTTTGATGAGGCGCAATCAGCTTCATTTGTAGACGTTCACATGTATAAAAATATGTCAATCAGAACTCACTATTACTTTATTTACTTGAGGAAGAACTTGATGTCAACAGCATCTGCGCATGCTGCGCCATAATCATTGCATCTTGAACACTTAGATTGTGTTCTTTCATCAAAGAGCTGATAAGATTAGCATTTCGAGCGATTTGTTGATGTTCTAACTCAGCCTGAAGCTGTCGAGTTTCCAGTACATGCTTCTCTTTTCTTGCATCTAAGTTGAATTTCTCGCTATCTAATTTAACTTCGGCTAATTCAATTTCAATTTTAGATTTTTTTTTAACTTGCTCTTCGCTTAATATATTTTTTTCAGCCTGGCCAAACATTGAGGTCGTCACGTTTTCAGCTATTTGAGACAACCTATCAAGCTTCTGGCTATGTCTATGAAACGCTTCATTATCAATGTTATCTGCTGGAGCCGGGGTCGAACTATAGTTTCTCTCTTGAAAGAGACCGTGAATCGAAGAAGCGGAGCCAGAAGGTCGGCCTCTCTTGCTTGAGCTAGATTGGCTTGAGAGGTCTAACGCAACTGCAGACGCAGTGCGTTTTAGAGAGGTGGAAGACTGGGAATATTGAGATTGTTGTTGAGAGGAAATCGATTGATTGAGTGGGGTTTTTGGGGGGTTTGCATCTTCAAAGTCTTGAAGGTAGGAGTCGTTGTCGTTCATGAGGTTCCTGACATCGTCCATTGTAGGATCGCTAGAGTCGATTCGTTCCGTGACTTCTTGACCTCTCTCCACTGCTAAATTCGAGTTCACCGAGTGCTCCCTGGCATCACGCTGGCTTTGAATGTCGATATCGTTTTCTTCGGTTGATGGAGGTAAGCTTTGTGAAACAGCCAAGCGGACGTTACCATGTCGAGATGCAAAGACCGGCTCGAGTTCGAAATAGTGCTTGCATAACTTCAAGATAGGTACTAAAGATCAGAATTAAAAGATCAGAACAAATCAATCAGCACGATATTAAAAGACGTAAGAATAGAAAATAAGTAAGAATAGGTCATCTTACTTACCCAGGGCTGCCTTCTCTACGCTCAACCATTCCGGATCCTCGTCACCCCAGCCGGAGCAAGCCTTCATCTCTTGTGCTGTCTTCCAGCTCCCCGCCCCAGTACGGTTACGCTCCTGGTCAGCTTTTCGCCAAGCCGATTCCAAACGGGCAATCTGTGCATTTTGGAAACAAGTCAACATGAGTTGAATTAAAAACGAGATTTGCTTACCTTTTTACGAATCGCATTTTGATCTTGCCACAAGATTCCATTATCAATTAGATACCGCTCAATCTCTTCAGCCACCGTTCTCTTTTCCGTTTTGTTATCTTTGAATCTAGTGAAGTTGTTCTCATCTGTAAGCCAATTGAGGAGTAAATACATCGAATTTTTCCCCTCGCCGTTATCATCATGATCCCAGTGGATCGTGGTCTTGTCTTTGGAGTCTGGTTCTTGAGAACCTTCGCTGTCGGATTGAGACTTCTTCGTCTTCTTTGATTGAGTTTTACGAGGTTTTCCCCTTGCCTTACGAGGCGAGCGAGGTTTGGCTGGTGTTGTTTTCCGTCTCGATTGACGTGGCATTTTCGACTTCGTGCTTTTGTTTTTTTTAGATCCACCTGAAGATTGAGCGAGTTGCATGGCTCCAGTCAGGACTTGACTGAGAGTGGTCGGATCGATTTGGAGTTGAGTACCATCTGGTTCCGGTTCAGAGGACGATTCGGTGGGTTCGAAGGTTTCGGATGGTAAGTCTTGAGAAGATGACATGGATAAAGTTTGATAAAGAGGTGGGGATTGAGCGGAAGGAAGGCGGAAGGAAGCAGGGAAAGTTGGATGGGTGTGGGGTTCTGGGCGGAGAACTGGGCGTTGAGGTGATTTTTGTCTTTTGCCCAGATTCCGACTTCTTTCCGGGCATCTGGGAATCTGGGCACGGATCCGGGCACGTGCCCGGATCTAACTTTGTATCCCGTAATTGTTTAACAAAGACTGGATGCACTTGGAAAATCCATCGGGCGGGACCGGGATGTTATTACGTGGATCGGAGTCGGTCTGCCAGCCCGTCCATACATCTTTTTTTTTAAAGTGCTTTTGGCTTATATTGCATACAACACTAACTAAACAAGTTACATAAGTGAAGGAACTAGTATACCTTGGAGAATCGGCCACCTAGTCGGAGCAAGGAGTCTTTTGTCTTTTGGATGTTGGTTTCTCGTACCATCAAAATTCTCTTTTTTTTTTAAAAAAAAAAATTTAAATGGAGTACACCTTTAGGCATTTGGCCCATCCGAAGGAGGCGGTGACCTTTTTAGATATCTTTGATCTAAAAGTTTTTTTTTTTTGAAAATCACCTTTAGGCATTTAGCCCACCCGAAGGAAGCGGTGACCCCCTATAAACACCTTTGTGCAAGCACGCCCGTTAGGAATTCAGTGTAAGTATAGGGTCATTTAGACTCAAAACTTCTTGCGGTTTGTCATCAGAGCTGAGCAGGCATTTGATCCTCCTCCCCAACCCCCTATCCTAGTGTCAACCGGAGTCACAGGGGAGAAGGGGAGTTGCTTTTGGCATGAGGCAACAGGGATGAACCGTACCGAGTTAATGATTTTACCAGGCCAAGTTATTGTTTGAGCTAAGAATAGGTTTTTTTTTCACTGTCTCAAAAGTCATTTTGCTAACAAACCCTTGCTTGAGATTGAACAGATGGTAACGTTGTTTGTGGTATAGAGGCACCTTCAATCCTTAGCAACCATTTCGACCCTTGCTCCGTGGCTGATCTCCTTGGTCGAGTTCCTGTAGATAAGAATGGAGATGTACAAAGCGTTTAGTCTTCAAAATGTGGTCTGCTGGAAAAGGAAAGTCTTTGGGAGAATCTAAAAGTTTAGAGTTAGGGTTAGACATCACCGCCCGTCCGACAAGGTCAAATGAGGGCATCCGCAGTGGTGGGCTCCAAATCGGGGCTCCAAATCGTGCTTGGTGGGGCTCCAAATGAATCCGGATGCAGTGGGTTGGGCTCCAAATGTGTAAGGGCTCAGTACAAGCATATATGCTATAGTTGAACCCCATACCCGCGGAGGATTCTGTATCAAGCCAAATTTTCACAATTTGTCACGTGACCACGTCTGTGACTGCGCAAGTAGTCATCCACAGATTTTCTACTCATTATCCTAACTTTCTCTCTTCATCCTTTCTTTATTGATCATTTCCCTGTCAGCCCTGAGTACATACACATGCACCCAAAGACTAACATGTAATACATAAGAAAACACTAATAACATCTCATAACTCAGTATCAAGAGTTGATCATGCTTATAGCACATGATACACTCAATAAAAACATAAAGTATTATTAAGTACACATAATAAATAAATAAAAATAGTATTAATTAAGAACAATAAACCTAATGTAGTAACAATTGTACACATCACAACATTAGGTTTGGAATGCAAGTATGTAATCCATAATCTTGTCTACCCCAAGAGAGGGATTAGGCTGATATATTATATAAATTCTGAAGAACATAAAGTGTTCCAAGAAGCTATAAATCAAGAGTATTATCAATTATAATACTATTGATTCTGCTTCAACCTCACTCTCTATTCTCCTGGCCAGAATTAAAGTAAGTGACTCTTCACCTCCTGATCTCACATTCTATATTCACATCAGGTTGGTGACCTCTAAGATAATAACCATAGGTTGGTGATCTCTGAGAGATAACCAAGTTAGTGAAATTCAATCACTCCTTATTCTCTATATTAAGAGTATATTGAGAAGCTCACGGATCAAGCTTCAACTCTATTTCATATCCTTTTGAACTTAAATCTCTTTTTAAAGAGTCATCTAACTGTAGTCTGCCAGGATTTATCCCAGCAGACTTTCTGTCTATTTCCTAATTTTTGTTATATTTAGTTACTATTGTTTATTCTTGAAATAAAATAATAACTCTATTTATCAAATAGATTATACTAAACCCAATAAA
Source organism: Melampsora americana (assembly GCA_022264835.1). NCBI lineage: Eukaryota > Fungi > Basidiomycota > Pucciniomycetes > Pucciniales > Melampsoraceae > Melampsora > Melampsora americana. The sequence continues at coordinate 101,533 of JAIFHY010000135.1, read as the reverse complement.
TAAACTTTTAGTGAGAGTAGTCTCCTTTAAAAGAGCCACTACCCTCACATTCCCTCTCTTCCATCTCTCATCGCTCTGATTTGTTAGGTTGTTTGCTAGATGGATACCTACGGGGATGGTGGTCCTCCGGATCCAGATCGTCCCGGCAATCCGGCTCCAGTGGACAATCAGTCCATGATTGAGGATGAGTTGGTGGCGTCTGACCTGACGGTGTAGAACTCCTACGCAGTGTAGCGTAGGCTGAGCCGGAGAGGGGATGAAGTACAACCAAAGAGGAAGGAAGTACAACAAATGCAGTTACGCTGCCCTCAACCTTTTTAAATCTCTAAGTTCAGAGCCAAAGTTGACAATTCTAAAACAAATTCTCCTGCTACACACAACCAATCACCTGTAATAATGTTGTCTTCCACTTTCTACTGATAAAATCAGTACCAAACTTGGTCCGAAACAGCTCAAAACAAGTCTTCTGACTGTTTGAGTGGTCACCAAATCCTTTAAACACTTAAAAAATGTCTAACTAGGGTTAAAGAAAGTTGAAGCCAACACTACACAAGAATTAATTATGTAAGACAGTCCGAAACGTCTTTCGAAATAACCAAAACTGAGAATTTTTGAGATAAAAGATAAAAAAGATAGCAAAAAAATTGAAGGACAGCAGGAATAGAAGCTAGTTGAACTTCTACAACCCTAACTTTATATAAAAAAAAATTCTAACACTCTAAAAAGATGACTACTACTCGAAAATCTCTCAATTTAGAGAAGAAACGCTGAAAACCCCACTGCAGACCTTTCACAATCACAACTTTCACGGGCCCAACTTTCACCACTTCTAAATTTTAAAAAAATAAAAAATAGGAAACTACCCTTATAAAGGGTATAACACTTTTAAATCACTCGAAAGGCTTAAAAAAAATAAGACCCTTTAAAAATAACTCTAATAAAGAAACTGCTGAGCTCATACACTCAGAACACTCGAACACAGAAAAAAACACACTTCAGAACACACACACGGACACACAAAACACACACGGACAAAAACTACGACAGACAGAGAGACACAAGATAAGATAAGATTCCTCCTTTTATATCTTTTTTCTTCTACTACCCTTCTCACTATGCTGACCTCAAGATGATTTGATCTTGTCTTCGATTGGATCTGCTTTCCGTTAACGTGTAAGTTCCGTTCTTTTCCATTTCATTTTCATCCGATCCTTCCCTTTTCTGATCCATTTACTGATCACTTTGATCCTTTCTTTCAATTTAGTTTTTTCATTTATTTTGATGTCTCTTCAGTTTTATTTTAGCCCGATCCGTTAGTTGGATGTTTTTTAGACCGATCGATTGTTTGCTCGGTTAGTCTTCTCTTTCTTTTTTCTATGTATTTAATTTAATTAATTTTTTTAATTTTAATTTTAATTTTAATTTTATCTAATTTTTTTAGTTTCTTTTAGCTCGGATGGATCAAACGATCGTTCCGTTCATCTCCTCCACCTCTCTCTTCCCTCGATCCAAATTTCAACTTTTCTCTTGTTCAGTAAGTTCTTCTTTCAATTAGATCTCTTTCAATACAATAACTGATGATTTGATCTCCTTCCTTCTTCCACTGGGGCGAAGATTGAGTCACATTTTGATATGTGAGAAATGTGTTGATCAAAGTCACGTATGGCACACACATCCGCAGTGACTGCGGCGTGACTGCGGCTGTGTGAGCACATCGTGACATTGATCAACTAATGTCTCACATACCAAAATGTGACTCTATTGTCACTCCAGTGTTCTTAATAGGTTCATTTAATTTTAGCTCGGTCTCTTTTCAAATCAATTGATCTCAATCTTTAACTTCAAATTTTAAATCAAAATTTTGTAAGTTTTTTTTTTTTTATCTTCTTTCTTTCTTGATTCAATTGATTTGTTTTAGATCGCTCTGAGGTCTTTCTAGCTTTCTGGAGTGATTGATTTCCTTTCTAGGACTCTGGATCGATCAATTTCCATTAATTTTGATCTTGATAATCTTGTTTTCATGTAAGTTCTCTTTCTATCTTCTTTCTTTCAAATTCAATTTCATCTTCTTTTATTCACTTCATATACTAACAATCTTCGTTCATTCTTTATTCTAATTTAACTTATCTTGTTTTTTATTTGATTCTTTTTGATTTTAGATCAATCTTCATGAATACCTTTTTTAAACTAGTAAGTCTTCCTATCCTTCTTTTTGCTTTCAGATTCATATTACTAATCAATCATTTGATCTTTGTTTCATCTTCAAGTTGTCTGATTTGATCCTAGATTGTTTGGTTTCTAGATCAATCAATCTTCATAAATTCATATTTTAAAATTTTGTAAGTATTTCTATTCTTGTTTTGGTTGTTTTCATAAACTAATAAGAGATTCAATTCTTTGTTTTTCTTTTTAATTTGATTCTAGTTTGATATGAATAAAACCCAATGTGAATTAATATGAATTTTTGTAATATGTATCTTGAGTTGAATGAACTGGATAGATGAGTAAAGAATAATAAGATAAATTAAATTAACTTTGTATAGAATTGATCTAAAAAAATGAGATGTGAGTTTGTAAAGAGAAAAAAAATTCTTTCTTGAAATGATCTCAGAAAAGAAAAGTATAAGTTTTTTAAAGTAATTAAAGAAAAAAGTGATCCAAAGTAAATTATAAGTTTGGACAGGAGAAAATGAGATGTATATATGAAAAAAATAAATGGTAGAATGTTTTGCTTTCCACAACGGGTCAATCAAAGACGCTTGCTCTTGCTGCATCCAGACACGCACCAGGAGCCGCCCAGGCCCCAAAACCCACAAGACCGGCCCAGCAGAACCCACCAGCTCATGCCAGGCAAAATGTACGACAAAGGCCAGAGACGTCATTGATGTTGAACCAGCTGGACCCTACAAACATAGTGGGGTCAGGAAAACCAATCCCTGAACTCATCAAGAACTTCAACATCATCCTCAAAACAAACAATATCAAGGTTTTGTTAGAAGACACATCTCCAATAATAATTTTGAACATACACCGACACCCGTCCGGAGACCTAGTCCTCTACCTTGAGACACAAAAACAGGTCCAAGCACTCCGTGGCCAGGCCGCAAGTTGGCTCCCAAAGGTTTTACAAAACCTCTCGTTCAAACAAGAGGTGCATACTGTTATTGTACACGGTATCCCTACCACCTTCAATCCAACCAGACCAGAAGACATTGAGCTTCTAAAAATCTGTAATGGCGACCTCCTCGATGACACCCTCTTTGTGAGGTGGTTAAAGAAAGATACGGCCGATGACTCGGCAAAACGCTATTCCTACCTCTTGATTGGCTTTTAGACAATCAGTCAAGCCAATCTTGCCGTGCGCACAAAGGTGTGGCACGGAAAAGGCAGACACAGAACTGAACTGCGGGGTCCTCCCCCTGCTCAATGCTTTAACTGTCAGGGTGTAGGCCATCCAGCCTCAGCCTGAAAGCTACAAGTGATGTGCCCCTTTTGCTCAGGAGACCATCACTTCCATGCATGCCCCATCAAGTGGACAATGGCAATGAAATGTACCACATGCGCACGTAGCAAGCTGAAAGCTGATCCTAGCATCAACTTGCTGCAACTCTTCAAAGAAAACCACAGGGACTTCATTCACCACCCTTTCTCCCCAATGTGCCCAGCTAGGATTGCAAGCCAAGCCGCGCCGCCCAATCCCAGCCCGCCACAAGATAGCACAATGGTGGTTGACAAAGCTAACCCATCCCATACCCAATGTTAGAACACCAGATACAAGAAAAACTCCGCATTAGCCATTCAGCAGGCATCCGGCAACTGTACAGCTGGCATTGCAAACACGTCACTCTGTCACTTTTTAACTCTGAACTCACTCAATCCTTCTCCATCATTGCTCTACAAGAGCCATACACTACAAGAAACGTAATGTTTTCCAGGCGGTAAAGAAAAGTATTGACATAGAAAAATCCTGAGACACACAGGAGAGAGCAAAAAATCCAAAAAAATATGTGCCTGATTTGTAGATGTTGGATCTCCATGATGAGTATTTTTTTGTATTTTAGACATAGATATTGTTCAATGTACTAACAATAAATGTGAGGAATCATCCAATAACAACTTGTAACAATACCTGAAATTTGGCCCAAGATCTTGGAGACAGGATTTTGCAATCTAAAAACAGCCATAACTTTTGCAATTCTGCTTAAAATCCATCGATTGTTAGCTCATTCAAAAGCTGGACCTCACTTCTCTAACCTTCATTAAGGCAGTTTGGTGTCATCTTGCCATGCAAATATGCTATATTTCTTGTAAGGGTTTCCCATAGATGGCTATGTAGAATCTCACACAGACTAGCTATGTATGTGATGTGCTATATGGAATTGTACAGGGGAGGTTCAGCTTTCCAATGAGCTCAAAATCGAGTGGTTTGCGTGAGAACCGCAAAAGTTATGGCTATTTTCAGATTGCAAAATCCTGTCTCCAAGATCTTGGGCCAAATTTCAGGTGTTGTTACAGGTTGTTATTTGGTGATTTTTCACCTTTATTGTTAGTACATTGGACAATACTTCTGTGTAAAATACAAAGAAATATGCATCATGGAGCTCCAACATCCAGGAATCAGATGCATATTTTTTTGGATTTTTTGCTCTCTTCTGGGTGTCTCAGGATTTTTCTATGTGAATAATTTTCTTTACCGCCCGGTAAACATTACATTTCTGGTAGTGATACATCAATCCAATAGATAACCTTCCACTAAACTTCCCTAACTGGTCCCTAGTCTGTCCCACCCTGTGGTCAAACAGTGAGGAGGACAGGCCTCAAGCCTGTCTTTACATTAGTCAAGACCTATAACCAATTATTAAGCCACTTCACTCTTCTTCTAGAAACATTGCGGCCAGTACGATCACCATAGATGGCTTCACCATACTTGTGGCAAGCGTCTACAACCCGCACAAGACCATAGAAGGCTTCAGGACCTTTACAACACTGCTCCGTGATGCCCCGCTGGAAACTCAGCTGCTCCCAACGGTTTGCGTCACAGATTCCAACCTTCACTCCCCCCTCTGGAACCCAAGCCACAGCAACCTCTACGACAAAGAGGCCAAAACACTGATAGAACTTATGAAAGAATGGGGCTTTACCCTATGCTCACCAAGAGGAATACCCACCTTTGGTGTTTGGTCAAAAAACACCAAGGGCATGTTTATTGACCAAGTTTGGGTCAACAAAGAGTTTGATGACGTAACCATCACCTGCTTCATCAATCAAGACGACATACTGAACCACCACTCTGACCACCAAGCACTGGTCACCTGCTTCTCAACCAACAATGGGGACAAAACCACCGCTAAGTCCCAATCCACCCAAAAAAAGAATTGGAACAAAGTTGATCATCTTTCACTGGCAGAGCAGCTGAAACACTCCCTACCAGAACTATGACCTCTCCCTCTGAGAGAGGACATTGATTCATTTGATGAATCTCTACAATCTGCACTCATAAACGCTCTCAACACGAACTTGCCAAAAAAGGCGCCCTATGGCAAACACAAAGCTTGGTGGAGGCCTGAAACCTTGGAGCCTCTCAGGAAGGAGGCCAACAGGCTACGACGGCAAGCAAAACGACTCGAAACAGATGAATCCCGTGTGGCTTACAAGAAAGCCCGCAACACTTCCAACTGCGCCATTGACAACAAAAAGGAAAGCTCATGGAGGCGCTTCCTATCTGAAGTAGACCACACTAACCTCTTCCAGGCGAAACGACTGGCCTCTGGCCAAAAACCGTCATTGCTGGTAAGTACAATCATCACAGCTGATGGTGAGGTGTGCTCAACCAACAAGAAAAAGGCAAAAGCCCTTTTCTCAGCAACATGTGTGGCAACGGCCCCATGCCGTTTGGACAACACCTCCCACCTCAACTTCCCTTTGAAAAAAGGTCACTGACCATTGGCCGTGATCACAACTCCTTTCCTGGACATCATCGACAAAGAATCATTAGCGGCCGCCGTCAACAATAGCCCCCCCAAGAAAGCCCCAGGCGCCAACGGACTCCACAATTGGTGCTGGAAGATGACCTGGGAGCAGGTCAAGATACATGTAGCGTACATTTTTAGATGCATTGCAATGACTGGATACATACCTTGTGCTTGGAAGACGGCAGTGACTGTCATGATCCCCAAGCCAGGAAAACCTGACTACACACAGGTGTTGGCGTATCGACCAATTGCCTTATTAATCACACTCAGCAAGATATTTGAAAGACTCCTCATGGTGCACCTCTCAGCATGCACCAAAAATCTCAAGATGCTCCACCATGGCCACTACGGTGGCCGCCCCAATAGATCAAGCCAAGAGGCCTTGGTCCATTTGGTGTCTTGGATCAAGCGTGAATGGACCAAGGGGAGAGTGGCGGGCTCTCTCTTTGCAGACGTCAAGTCTGCTTTCCCGTCCGTTCACCATCCCAGGCTCCTTCACACCCTAGAGAAGAAAGGCATCCATACCCAAACATTGAACATCCTACACAATTTCCTCACATCAAGATCCACAACCCTCACTTTCAACGGCTACGAGTCAACACCCTGCGGACTAGATCACGGCCTACCGCAAGGCTCACCGCTATCCCCTCTCCTCTACCTTCTATACAACTCCTCGCTTCTAGAGTTAACTGATAAAATTCCCTCTGCCACAGCTTTAGGCTGCATCAACAATGTTGTCCTACTTTCAACGGCCCCGGAAACCCACCAACTCAAATCACAAATGCAGACCTTGTCCTTCCGCCAACAACAATGGGAAAAGGATCACGGCGCAATCATTGGCGTCAAAAAGACTTTCTGCGTTTTATTCAGCCTACACAACCAAGAGGTAACACCTACAATAAACTGTGCAGACCAAACACTCATAAAACCAGAGCCCATGGCAAAATGGCTGGGCATCAAAATCGACAACAAGCTCAGCTTTTGACAGCATTGACTTGAAGTGATTGCAACAGGCCAACAACACGCAGGATTCCTTTCAGGACTTGCAAAAACAGGGTGGGGTATCCCACCCAAACTCATGTGCATTTTAATCACAACCATGATCCACGCAGCCACGGACTACGGTGCCATGGCCTGGAATCCAGTCGACCTGCCCAAATTCTTTCTGGAACAGCTAACAACCATCAACAACACCTGTGCCCAAGCAGCCTTGGGAGCTCTTAGCACAAGATCAGAGTTTTTCTCAGACATGACCTCAATCTCACACCAGTGGAAACCCGCCTGCAAAGCAAGGTGCTTAGCTTTATGGCACAATCTCTGGCCAAATCTAAGTCCCACCCTTTCTTAGCACTCATCCAACAAGCCCAACATACAAACCCAAAGAGTCACTGTAACCCTTTCCACCTTTTCTTCCAGCATCCACTCCACAAACGCTTCACAGAACATGTGGTCCACCCGGCAACTACCCTAATACAGCCAATCAACTATTCAACAGTCATTCAAAAGGACAAAGACACAGCAACAAGAGGGACACTCCTGCTCCAACCCTCAAGCTGTCATATCCTTGTTTTCACAGACGGATCTTGAATACCTAAGAAAAACACAGCAGCCGCTGCTTGGTGTGCTAACAACAACACATCTTTGGCTGTACACATTGGACCAGCCCAATCACAAGGCATCTACCAAGCCAAATACCGCGGCGTTCAACTTGGGCTCAAGATGGCCTTAGCAATGGCTGTGCCAGCCATCCACAGAACTACCGTAGTCTTGGACAACCAAGGTGTTGTAAAAGACCTTAAATCTAACTCCTCTTTGATCTCCTCATTAGACAACCGACAACGAACTTTCAAGATATTGAAATGCATTCATCAAAGCTTCCCAGCTATGAGAATCACCATCCGATGGTGCCCAGGCCACAAAGGTATTCCAAGCAACAAGGCCGCCGACAAGCTCACCAACTCCCTAGCAAAGCAGGACCTACCAAGTACATCCACCAACACCCCAAACACAGCAGCATTCATATCAGCCATTAAAGAATGGAAAACCAAACAGCCCAACTCCTTCACCAACCTCGAAATAAAACGACTGGGCCACAAGCCCAACCCAAAAAACACCTCGACACCCTAGCCAAGCTCCTCAAACATGAGGTTGCTACTCCCACTCAATTACGATCCGGACACATCCCACTTGACAACTATCTTAACCGTTTCAAACAGCCGGTCGAACCGGTATGTGAGTGCCAATAAGGCTTAGAAACAGTTGATCATTTTCTCTTTATTTGCCAGAACCACGTCTACCAAAGAAACAAACTCAAACACAACCTTCAAGAACACACGACCAAAATGAACAAACGATCCTTTCAAACACAACCAGCTTTCCCCTTATAGCCAGGCTCTGCAACTCCACATGGAGATTTGCGAACCAATGGACTTGGGCAAAAGCCACGATTGAGCCATGTCCCTCGGACAGACCCCAACCTCAGGAATGATTTTGTTTTCATTCCTATTCTCTACTTCACCGCCCCTGCTCCAGACCTCCTATTGTAAACAAAATGTAACCTATATGAAACAGCCAACAGCAACCCTTTCCCCTGACACAGCCAGAGGGGTTTTACAGGTGGTGGACACATGACAAGTGTTTGATAGCCTAACAGCTACAAAATCATTTAAAACAATGAAAGAAAAAAAAACATACCCGCGCTAGTCTCCACCACAGGATTCTCCCCCGTCAACAGCCCAGCAAATTTTTGTTTTTGTCAAATCTTTACATCAATAGTTTGTTGTTTATCAGTTCAAAGTGTCTTTGGATTTAGAGCAGTGGACATTTTTGGGCTCCACGTGACTATGGGAATGGGAAAGTTTCCTGGTTTTGGAGCTCAGCTCTATTTTGCCAAATTTGTTGACCAAAGCTTGAAATTTGAAGCTGGCTACAAAAAATTGGGCAAAGGGGACCGCCATTGCAGCAAAAAATTGGGGTTCAGTCACCATATTTGGCAATAGCCCTGATTTGGAGCCCACCACTGCGGATGCTCTGAGTTTTATTTATACTGCATGGCCTGCACCTCACATTGTTATTGATGCTGTGTGAATCTCATTGGCTGCCTTGATAGTGCAGGTCTCTGTAGCCTGTTGTAATAAAGAGAGGTTTGGGATCAAAGGTGTGGCTGAAAATCCTGACTTGGTGAAGAATGACTTTTTTCTAGCAGATTAGGAATATGAGTTCACACCTAAAGAAATGTGGCTGGCAGAGCCCATAAGATTTGAAAGCAATTTGCTATTGTTTTCTGGCATGTATATCACCTCAAAAACACATTCTAGAGACTCAAAGAGCTGCCCAATATTTATGCACCTTAGACCTATTCAAACACCTTGTACCAGGCTCAGATGCTTGACTGATTGCCTACCACAGCAGGAATACATTTGAAAAAGGGTACAAAAGAGTCTACAAGGTCACCAGAACATAAAAAGCAAGAAAAAATGAATGCCCCTACCATTGTGTCTGTTTTCAAACTTTTCCCTTCTTGCTTTCTTCTTCACCTAAACTAGATTGGTGGATGTTTTTTTGTTTCTGTTACACCTTCCAGAAAACAGATAAAGATATCAATGTGATTCTATCAGATATTGTATTGCAAGTCCAAAGTGAGGGGCAATATGAGTTTATCAAAAGGAGATGACTCAAACACATACAGTGGAAAACAATTAATTCCTAGTGTTGTAAGGTCCTCCAGAAATCATTTCCTGAACCAAAGATATAGTCATACTTCAACTTTCAAGATATCAACATCACAGTATATACATGAATTGATTTTGACCTGGCCAATGATTTCCCCTTGGTATCAAGTTTTTGAGATGCAGAAAGTTGATGACACTGAATAGAGACTCAAGCGGTCGGCCAAGTGGCAGTTTTTCCATGGCTCAAAATGCGTAGGACCATTTTTAGGGAATTTCATTGCGCAGAATTAGATCAGATGTCTCCCCCAAAGAAACATTTTTGGACTGTACTTTTCCCCATAATGTGTTCAGCCGATAAATGCTCTTATATTATTCAATGTCGCTTGAATTCTCAACAAATCCTTGTTTTACTTATCTGAAGCTCAGTTGAGTTACATTTGGCATGATTTAGAGTGTTTTGCATCCTATCAAGCAAGCTACAAAGGATGAGATTTGTGGGGTACTCTGCCTGGCGCGTTCTTCAAGAATGATTTGAGTATGCATTCTACTGAGGATTTGGAATGCTTGTGTTGAAAGTTGATGTGGTGTTGAGAATTGATGCAATGAATTTTTTAATATTGAACCCTAAGAATTTCAGTTGACTGAGTCTAATGTCAAACCCTCAATCCTTTGCTGATGCTAATTTCAAATTTGGTAAACCAACTTGCTCTGCTTCTTTTCTGTCTTTTACAGCTGTTCAAGGAATTTGTGTTGTTTCTTAATTTTGATTTTTTGTTTTGGTTGAATATCCGGCTAATTTAGTACCATTACTTTTTCTACAGAAGTCTTCAGGACAGGGTGTTGAGTCATCTGACTGGCTTAATCCCTGTTGATTCTGTATGATCTTGTATTTCCCGCTTCTCTGTATCCTTGGATTTCCCCCTTTCTCCCCCTTTCCACTCAACTCTGCCCTTCATCATCCGGTTCGATTTCGGTTTGAGAACAAAAGCTGATTGGTTTGCTGTGTTGTCGGCCTCAGAGCTACGAACCGGCATTCCATACGGTGTTCAATCAATTTTTGGCCCTTCATCATCTGCTTTGACTTCCGTTCAAGAACAAAAGCTGATTGGTTTGCTGTGTTGTTGGCCTCTGAGCTACAAGCTGGCATTCCATACGGTGTTCAATTGATTTTTTTTCATTCTTGACTCACTATCCAACAACATATTCAGTGCCGTAATCGATTTCACTATCTACTGTTTTTTGACTCCTCAAAGCCATCTGGTGAGTCCCTTCATTCTTTGGACTGAGTATCAAAGCAGTGGTATTGATTTTCATTTTGAATGGTTTTGATTAGGCACCAAAATGAAACCACGCCCTGGTAAATCCAATGCTGGCATCAAGGTGTTGGCCATCAAGTATCTCAATGAAGGCCAAACACCGTGCCAGGTCCAACATCAGCTGCGGTCCTCAGTCTCCATCCAAACGATCCAGCGCTGGCATGCGCTATACCAAAGAACTTCTTTGGTTTTCTAAAATCCTGCAAACTACAAGCCACTCGTTCAAGTACCAACACTTTCAGATGAAGACCGTAAATTCATGCTTGGTCTTATGGAAGAAAACCCAACCCTGTACTTAGACAAATACCAACATGCTGTGTATTGATTGACTGGGATGTGGGTCTCTTTGCAAACAATTGCCTCCAAACTCAAGTCACGCCTGCTCATCACCATCAAGAAAGGGCAAACAATCCATCCAAAACAATTCCCACGCAAGCGAGCAAGATATCTACACACTATCTCAGCCTTGCAACCCAACATGCTGGTTTTCTTGGGTAAGTATTCTCCTGCATATGTGCAAGTGGTTATGATTATATATGAACATTCCCTATGTCCTCAATTAGATGAATGTTCCATTGTTGAGAGGACCCCTAAGCGTAAATATTCTCATGCAAAATGTGGAGAGCGAGCAAAACAAATGCCTTGGAGTCGCAGTGGCAAACACTTCACTCTATTGCCTGCTATCTGTCTAGGAGGTGTTTTACACAGGTCTTGTCTTGAAGGAAGCTTTGACCGGCGGGACTTTGAGTTTTTTCTCAAGCACGGACTTGTAAGTTGCTCATCATCTTTTGTTTTCAATAATGATTGAAATCTGACCTACAACTCTGGCAGCTACTCGTAATGAACCCTTACCCTCATGAAAACTCTGTACTTGTTATGGATAATGCCCGTATCCATCATGGTGGCCAAATTAAAGAGCTTTGTGATGCACATGCGGTGCAAATTATCTATCTCCCTCCGTATTCACCTGACCTAAACCCAATCAAAAAAGGCTTTAGTCCTTTGAAAGCCAGTCTCGAGCGGACTCAGATCTTGACAACCACTCATCCCAATGATAAGGAGGAAGTAATAATGCAAACAACTTCATCAATATTTACTGCAGGTCTCAATGAGAAGTTATATGAGGTCTGTGGTTATTGGGGTTATTAGTGCTATCCAATTGAATTGTTAGTGTTTGAATCTCTTTGATCATAAATTGTTCCCTTGTCAATTCAAACCTGCTAGTGATTTCCAACAATTACATGAGCTCTCTTCTATTTGAATAGTGTATCTCCATGAGACTGAACCAAGGCAGAGATTGATTGATTGATGAAGGGTTATAATATTCTGGATTGGATATCAATGTTTTACAATGTTGTCAGTTTGTTGCCAAAAAGGTACTCAAGCAATCTATGCCTACCGTCTACACCTTTCAAATCGATCCATTTTGTGAATTGTGAAATTTGTACACACCAAGCTCATATTTGAATTTCAATCAACTTTGCACTAGGGAATTGAAATTTGTGATGGATAAACAGACAAAATAGAGTTTGTGTGGTAGCATGGTTCAGTACAACAACCAAAACAAAAAGAAGGATGAGATGAGGTTGAGCTTTCTAATTGCACATCTTGATATGTCCATTGCTAAGAAGAAGGAAGAGAATTAAAGGTATGACATCTAGAAGTAAAGTTCAATAGCTGAGCTTGAGCTTTAATAGGTTACAAAAAGCATGATATCAATTTCTTTAACCACTCACACTCCAAGTCCAGTCAAGGTGTATGATTTACACACACCTTCATAACAGTGGAGCAAAACAGTAGGTAAACTTTCCATCATTTGTGAATATTTTCTCTTCTCCTGTGTAACAAGCAGCTTGCTTCAATCAAGAATTAGAGTGGAAGTAAACCAGTTGCATGTCCCATTCACCTGGATCATATCACAGATCTAAACATTTTAAAAGAAAACAATTTTCAAAGAAACCAATTTTGGAAAAAAATTGTTTCTGGTCATATTTATAAGTATCACAGGACATTTTTTAGTACTGACAACAAACAGTGTATTAAAGCCAGGCCAGTTGGACATAATTCAACACAGGAAGAATCAAAGACTTGTGATTCTATATTTTCAATGACTTGAGATAATGGATATAGCAAGGAACAGCTTTGAATATATCCTCTGCAATTGCAGCAGGAATGCCAAAATTCCTGAGAAATTTGATTGAGTAGACCTCTTGATCCAAAAGACGGCCAAAATCCATTCTTTCTTTGCGAAGAATCTCACGAAATTCTTCCTCCTCTTCATCAATCTCCGCCCAGTGAAAGAATTTGTCCAAAGAAGGAATAAGAGGTGGAGGCGACATTCGGGCACGTTTGGGTGTGTGTGAAGGAATGGAAGTTGAGCTGCTCTGATCTCCATAGAAGTTGTTGATCACTGGGGCCACTCGGTGGTGATCTTCATTAATTGCTGCAGCACCTTGGTTGATGCGACCCTGGATTCGATGAAAATGAAAAATCGAGATGAAGGAGACGACACGAATTCCTTGAATAGCTGTATTTTCTTTTTTCTTTTTTCTCTTGAATTTGATCGAAAGCAAAGTTCTTTGACTTCACCTTGGCTACCTACGTTATTTGTAGTCATCGCCGCCTCCCGTCTCCACGGGTTGGTTTGCTTTACTGTTCGGTCGTCTCTTCGGCTTGTTTCCCATTCAGACGGCCGATCATTTTCTCACTAATGTCCAAGCGTAATCTCTCATCCACTTCCCTTCTCAATCAAGCTACTCGATCACCTCCTTCGAATCATCGACTCACTTCACCACTACCACCTTCCTCATTTCTTCCAACTCACTCAAAAAATATGGCCGATCAATCTAATTGGCGTGGTGGTCCATCTACTAATCTTAGACCACCTTCAAATTTGGGCATTGATCAAAACTGGAATCAGCCCAATCCCAGAAGAGGAGCAGGTCGCTCGCGAGGTACTCGCTCTCATCCATCTCGTACAGCGAAACGATCTAATCTTCCGATCCGTGAACCCCCGCTCTGCAATTCGGAATATGTCCGTTCTCTTTGGTCTGGCTCTTCCGCTCCTCGTAAACAGTGGCTTGAAAACCCCAAAGGTGTCATCAATAATTTTATTCAAGCGCGTACTCAGGAGCCACCTAAATATGTTGCTGAGCAGGTGATGGTTCTTGGGTCTACCGTACCAGTTTTCAGGTAAGCACTTCTCATCCGTCCTTTTCAAATCCATTCACTTGTATGTATTTAGTCTGGCATATCAATCCTTACCTAATTTTACGATCCGGTCCCTGAACCTATTTGGCTATAAACTTCCAAGAGTTACTGTTGCAGCTGATGTCGGAGAGAACATCATTGGAACTGGCGACGACCCATTGAAAAAAGAAGCAGAAAAATTAGCGGCCCTCTCTGCATGTTTTCAAATTGGCTCTCAAAACCTCTTTGATAATAACAACCTTCCAATCAACTTGGTCTCTACCCGTACTTCTTCTCATGTGCTTTCAGGTGGAACCGCTCTTACATTAGATAAAGCTAGAGCTTATATGGATTTTTATTGTCGCAAGTTTAATTTTGGAAACCCTGATATCACTTACGAAAACTTACGAAATCCTAGAGGACGGGAATCTTGGTCAGCCACTCTGTTTGTGAGTGGCAGACGGATTGGAATGGGGGTGGCTAATGCCAAAAAGGATGCTTCTAATGAAGCTTACAAAGACACAGTAGTCTATTTATCTGAATGCGACCGTGAACTTTGGGCTGAATTTCAATCTAGCAGTGAAGCTCAAAATGCACATGTTGGCACAGTTCCAGACGTTGTTTTCAAGCTGAGTAACAAAATGGATGATGATCTGCGTGACCTGGTTCGATCCTCAAGAGAAAGTGAACTATATAGTCGTGCCAAAGTTATGTTAGAAAGTGCCCGCGGTTCACGGTTATTGGTGGAACAAACTCTTGTACGGTCAAATGCACGACGTTCAAACCCTTCACTATTGGATAAGGCACGGCAGGACGCTCTGAAGGCTAAATCCAAAGTGCTTTCAGATCGACTGGCTCAGTACCAAACAGATGACAAACCCCATGTGACGGCTTTGCACAAACAACGTGCAGCTCTTCCTGTTACAGCGCACGCATCTTTGGTACTTTCCGCGCTAGCTACCAACCCTGTCACAATCCTTATGGCAGCAACTGGTTCTGGAAAAACTACACAAGTTCCTCAGCTGATTTTGGACGCAGCTACGATGCGAGGTGATGGCGCAAAGTGTAATATAATCTGTACCCAGCCTCGCCGAATCGCTGCGATCAGTGTTGCGCAAAGGGTAGCAAATGAGAGGAATGAGCAATTAGGCGAATCAATTGGATATCAAGTTCGATTTGAAGCTAAACCTCCAACACCTGACGGAAGTGTACTCTTTTGTACAACTGGAGTGTTTCTCAGGCGATTGCAAAATGATATGGAGAGTGCTGATGGAGCTTTCCTCGATCCAATCACTCATGTTGTTGTTGATGAGGTTCATGAACGTGACATTGATACCGATCTATTATTGTTTTGTCTTCGAAAAGTCCTCAAAGAACGAAAAGAGAAGGGAAAACCAGAAATCAAAGTTCTGTTGATGTATGTCCACTTGTCATCTTTCTGCCGGAAGGATGTGTTATCTAGCTGCAGTAACTGATATATTCCATATCTGTTCCAGGTCTGCCACAGTCAATCCTTTGTTATTTGAAACTTACTTTGCTGATTCTAAGACAGGGAAGCTGGCTCCTGTCATATCTGTTCCTGGTCGCTCGTTTCCTGTTGAAAAGCACTACCTTGAAGAACTAAACGGTCAACTAGTTAAACTTGTGCTACCCCAAAACCGAGGTGGTTGGGTATGGGATGACGAAAAGGTTTGCAAATACATGCATCGTGAACTACAGGAACCCTTAGATCTAGATCCAAACAGTGGAAAGGTTCGACGTGATAGTGATGACCTCGAGATGCCTTATGCTCTGATTGCTCTGGTTGTTGCTTGGATCTTGTCAAAGTCAAAAGATGGACACGTTCTTGTGTTCTTGCCTGGTTGGGATGAAATCAAGGGAGTTCAGAATATTCTGCTGGATAACGTTCAATTTCCTCTATTTGGCTTGAACTTCTCAGACTCCAGTCGTTTTGAAGTACATGTCCTACACTCTGCTATTCCTGTGGTAGATCAGCAGAAAGTCTTTACACCTCCTAGTGACGGTGTCCGGAGAATCATACTTTCTACAAATATTGCAGAGACGTCTGTCACAATTCCTGATGTGGTATTTGTCGTGGGTGAGTATTATTCTATCTCTTTGACCTTGAGGATCTTGACTGATTTGTTTGTTGCGCATCTTGACAGACACTGGAAAAATCAAAGAAAAACGATTTGATCCCGAGCGACATCTTTCATCACTTGTGACAGCTTGGGTAGGGACTTCTAATCTCAATCAGCGTGCTGGAAGAGCGGGCCGACATAGAGCGGGAGAGTACTACGGTCTATTAAGTCGCAGAAGATACGAAGCTTTAAATATACATTCAACTGTCGAAATGAAGAGAACAGACTTGAGTAACTTGGTAATGCATGTGAAGGCATTGAATTTTCCTAATATGGAAGCTGAAGATGTGTTAGATCAAACGATTGAGCCTCCTGAAAGAGAGCGAGTATCTGCTGCCATGTCACACCTTCAGACCATTGGCGCATTGGACAGATTTAAATATCTTACTGCTCTTGGTCGAGTTTTGCTTCAACTTCCGGTGGAAGCTCAAATAGGAAAATTATTACTGCTAGGCTCATTCTTCAAATGTCTTGAACCCGCCCTCACTCTTGCTGCTATCTTAACCAATAGAGATCCTTTCCTCTCCCCTCCAACAGCGAAGACAGAGGCGGATCGGATCAAATCCTCTTGGGCTCCCTTTGCCTTCCGATCAGATCCTCTGGCCTGCTTAGGTGCTTTCACAGCATGGTCTCAATTCCAAGATAGAAATGAAACTCAACGTGCATATCGATTTGCTAATGACAACTTTTTGTCGAAACCCACTTTGGCTCAAATTTCACAAGTCAGAACTCATCTACTTTCTTCCTTGCGACGTGCTGGTGTGCTCGCGATCAGTGGAGGAGGTGAATCTAATAATCAACATCGACACCAGATTGGAATACCTCCTCAATTGAATAAAAACTCGGATAGCTTGCCATTGCTAGCTGCTTTGATTGCAGTGGCTGTAGCGCCGAACTTTGCGGTCAGAAAGAGTACAAAGGTCATGGCCACAGAAAAGGACCGGGTGCGTTGGTTGTTCGCTGTCTCAGAATTCAATGAGGTGGTACTGAACAGACTTTTTCTGAACTAACAAACCATGTAGACCTGTTTCATCAACCTCTCAAGCGTAAATTCTCACAAGAAAGAAGCAGCAGCAGCTGATGATATTCCGTTGCAAAATGAACGTCAACTCTTTGCATTTGGTGAAAAAAGTTTATCACTTCCTCGTCCAGGCGAGAAGGGACAAGGTCAAATGTCACTGAGATCAACAACCAGGCTTGACCCACTGGGTTACATGCTCTTTGGGGCTCGTCGACTACAGGCTTCTCCACGAGGACTTCAATGTGATGGATGGCTTCCAATTACTGGCAATGAAAGTGCACTGGATGATGTGGAAAGGCTAAAGGAAGTACTTGATGCATCACTCTTACGAGTTTTTAATGGTCTACAAGCTCAAATCTTTCGTAAACATCGACCCAAGATCATACACCAAACTATTGCCAAAACTCCTGTGCGCACTACGGCACCCATTCCTGATTCAGCTGCCAACAGTGTTTCAGATGAGGTAGGAGAAGACGAAGAAGAAGTACCACCCCCAGAAGTAAAAGAACTGACTTCAGATGAAATAAAAGATTTAGAAAAATTGACTGAAGGGGTGGTCTCACTTCTTAATCAATACTCAGAGGAACAATTAGCAGCTGATTCTTTGCGTGCACCTAGTTGACCTGATAGTCAAGCTAATTTCAATAATCAACAACCTGGAAGTAATCATTCTACTAGACCTCATAGTCGATTGACAGAAAGGATCGGACCACCAATCCATTCTACTGGTGTGCCTTCTGCACTTGCACCTGGTGGTATGATGAGAGCTTGGGGTAATAGCCCCGGTCCATCTCAAGGTGGTACACCAAACATCAGTTGTGCAAGCAGTCAATTGGGAAGTTGGAGATAATCAAAAGGAAACTTTTCAAACTCTTCTTTTTTCTTCATTTCGATTTTCTCGATCTTTGTTTTTCTCTCTTTTATGTCGGTATTTTCCTTTTGCAGCATATGATTCCTGATGAATAATAAATAGATATGTGAAATGATATAAAGGCGGAGTGAATCTCTACGCTTAAAACCTGGACAGACAGGTAATGAGTTTAGATAACTACTCAAAGATCACTAAGACAGAAAGAAGGCGGAGATGGTCAACGCCTCACCTGCAATAGAGCAGAAAGAGAATAGGTGGTAGGGAGTCTGCTGTGATGGGTGAGTACATGTCCAGGTAATCAATGAGACAACACAAAAGAATAATAAGAAAGGACTCACTCTCAGCTTCCAAATTCCACACAATGAGGTGGGAACAAGGAGATCAAGAGGTTTACAGTATATAAGAGAAAAGAAAAAGAAACTAGCAACACGTACAACTGATCCCAGAAGCAAGGAATGACACCTACTGACACTATCAATCTCCATCCACAATCATATCCTAGATGCGCCCACACATGCGCATTTTAAGAGAAGTTAACTTCTACACTAACACAGACTACCATCCTCCAAATCATTACTTTCCTAATCCGATGTACCCTACTCGTGATGGACTTGACTTCTCTAATCACCACTTTTATCACAACAATATGAACTTAACTCACCGTGTAATCTTTATTTGTGTTTCTTTCAATTCTAAAATATCGAAATGATGATGGCCTTCATCAACCAAAAGAGACTTAGGGTCAGGCTTTGACAATAACCACTCGACAAGGTAGGGAAGCAAAGACCAATTCAGATTGTCAGAGTGGATATACCAGATGAGAAGAGATGAGTAAAGAGTTTTTCTGAACAAGATTCTTGATGATCAGGATGTGGTCAGGATGATTAGGAGTCAAGGTTTTTTTGTAGGAAGCAGTGAAGTCTAAAGTGATCTCCCTGCAGCCTTACCATGCATGGTACTCCTGAGCACCACATAGCGTCTGAAAGGCTGCTCTGTTGTCTTTACATAATTGATACCTATTGGAAATATCAGAGTGTACTAAAGTGGGTTCATACTCAGGACCAATTGATTTACCTGGTCTTTTGGGTGGTATGAAGATGTCATAAAATAATCTCATCAGATTCACACAAGGTTAATCTTTGCACCAAGTCCTACTTTTTGTGCAAACTATGTGCAAATTCCAAGAAGCTCGGAATACTTATTGTGGAGGGAATTTGATTCAAATGAATAAGCGAGTGAAATATCGAATTTATGATTGAAGTGACTCAACAAAGCCAAATGAAGATGAAATTGAGAACTTACTCTTCAATTATTTTTGACGGAAGTGCTAAATCACTTATCCAAGTAGGAACCATTCCTCCTGCATCACTTTGAGTGATCATCTTCCATTTGATTTGTTTTTTCTCAACTTGATTATCATCATCAGACCTCACAATCTCTTCTCTAACTTCTTCAATGCTGATATATTTTCCACGAGTATGACCTGATTGGATTGGATGAAGGATTGGTAAAGAGATTATCAAGAAAGATCTTAGACCAATTGTATCGGGTGTTGTCTCCTGGCTTTAACACACGATCTGGAAGCTCAATTAATTTGGACTCATTGTTTTTATCATTTGGGATCGTTCTTTCACAACTTACGTAATGATTAGAAATACAAAATCTCTATCAGACATGGGGAATCCCAACTTATAGCATGTCCTCCAAGCTTACAAAAGTCAATGAGAGTTTCAAACCCAAAAATGATTAATCTTATTGACATTCTGATACAAGAAAGCTGGGTCAGTTTTCAAAATGTGGTTTTTGCTTACTCTCTGCAATTCCCGGTTTGATGACTTCCAGTCGGCGAGCGCTCTTACAACCTATGTATTTATTCCAACCAAATAAATCGCACACATAGTGTTAAGGACTGTTTTGGCTTGTTCTCCATTACTTCGAATTTGACTTGATTTAACCAAGGAAGATTAAATCAAGACTGACTTTCAATATATTTAATCTCATTCTCAGTATGATTCATAAACAATGTATTGTAAAACGATTCCCATCCAATACCATTCGAATCACTCTCAAGCGAAGAGTTGGGATCCAAAACGTTATGAAAACTTTCTCTAAGATGCCATTTGGACCTTTCACCAGAAAATTGGTGACGTTCAGTCGTTATATTCCCATTTTGATAAACTTTTCCATTTTTCCATGTATCGGTTGAATCAATTTTAATTTGAGCTTCTGAAACAATTTTTGATATGAAAGCTTTTAGTTCACTTTCTTCTTTTGGTATATCGTTTGTGTTTATCGCAGAAAGAGAAGTGAATGGTGAAAGTGATGACGTCATGGTTTTGAAAATGATCGGACAAAATATGGGATTTTCGTGAACTTGAGCTAACAAAAGTGGTCGCAGGTGGTCAATTTCCTCTCAATAAAGGTACATAGCTATTACTATCCCCTAATTCCAAAATTATTGATGTTATCACCACAACAGATCTTTGTACATACTTGATTCATACCGAAGCATCACAAGTCTATGACCCAGATGTTAATTGCAAGATGCATGGCCATACTTTCAAAGACCCTTCCCAATTTGTAAAAAAAGTACTGTAAAAATCTTGACTTGAGTCAAGACAAGGTTTTCAACTTTCTCAAATTCCAATGGTAAAATCAATTTTCTTCGGATACTTTCTCTTTTGTCAAGATCGGACACTTCACAGATCTTTTGCTGAGCAGCAAATTTACGCAAATTTGCTGCTCAAAAAAATTTGGGATGTCCTAAAACCTTTCCCAATTTCATAAAATTTTGCGTAAAGTTTAATGGAATTGGGAAAGGTTTTTTACGCTCATAGCAGCAATATTTTTTGACTTGAGCCCCCCTGATGCAAGATGCAACTTTACGCACTTTGTTTTTACGATTAAAAAAGTGCGTAAAATTATGTGCGTAAAATTCTCCGGCCCCGTTGTATATGTATTCCCTTCTTCTCGAGGTTCAACATTTTTTTTGCATGCCAGGTGGAGATTCTTACTCAATACCAGAGGTTCTTAGGTTTTTGATGCAGTGACTCAACACACCATCCTTTATCAAGCCTTTTGAAAAGTAGCTCAAAGCATCAACAGCTAATCAAGTAGAACACAACCAAGACTGATGTTCTGCATATGTTGGGCTTTTTTTCACTTTTATATCGATGATTTGTTTTGACTATTTTCTACCTTCTTTGAGTGGTCCTATCTCGATGCTTCACTCATTCAGTAGTCGGGGAGTCGCTTCAAGATCTCAAAATTCACTCGTTCAACTGTTTTTATCACTACTTTTCTCTTCTTCCTCTCTAGCTTTTTGGTGATCATGTCGTCCCAAACTCAGCTGGTCAAAACATTGAGGCTTGTATATTGTTGAGTCCTCAAACACCATTTTGTGACCCTCCCAATCAAAAAAACTGGCTTTGCCATTTAATTTTTTATTTTTTTTGAAAAAGGACGGTAGTGACGAGATAGGTTGGAATCCGACTTTTTCTAGAAAATTTCCACGAAGAGGTAGGAACTTACGTCGCTACCCTCCACTGGCGCTTTCCAGGGTCCTCGCAAAATTCAATAGTCCACCCTGAAAGTCGATTTTTGCGGCCTTTCCTTTGACACACCTTGGCGGCCGTAAAATTCACGATGTCAAGCCCTTACATACAACTTTGCGCTCGATTTTTTCTGCTTCATCTTTTTACGCATCTCAAAGAACAAAATAACCAGCGTTAAATTCCTCAATTGGTGGGGAAGAAGGTCATTCCCATCAGTCTCATAAAACTTCCTTAGGAATTGCTCATTGTTGGACTACCATATCTTTTTCACTCGTTACGCCACCAAGACCGTTTGACTCATGCACCCATTCCAAGCCACATCTTTGTCACTCTGGGCCACTTTACTTTTTGGTTTCAAGGTTCTCTTATCAGCCCAGTCATTCAACTCACATGCTCACAAAATTCAGCATCACTCTGCGGGCGCTCACGCTGACATAGCACCCATCCGTGTTGATCTGCGTACTCGAGGTTTGGATCCAGTGGACAAGCCTACCTCGGCAATCTATAAGTGTGACAAGAAGGATGAGACTACCAGCCCCGGATTTGACTACGGTACAGAAAAAATACGCGGTGTAAACATAGGCGGATGGCTTGTCACGGAGTCCTGGCTCACACCATCCTTATATAACAAGACTGGTGATAGCAAGATCATCGATGAATATACCTTTTGCCAATACCTAGGGTACGGAAGTTCAACATTCTGCTTGTTTGAAAATAAAGTTGACCTGTTGATGTGCATATAAAAGACGAGAAGAAGCAACAAAACGTTTACGTGCGCATTGGGATTCATTTTACAACGAATCTGATTTTCAAACGATCAAATCATATGGTCTCAATCATGTCCGTATTCCCATCGGTCAGTTTGCAAACATATCTCTTCTTGCTCTTGTGTGGTAGTGACGTACAACAGGACGGCGAGCTAAATGCTTTTGATGATTCAGGATATTGGGCTTTTGACATCTCAGATGGAGAGCCCTACGTCCAAGGACAGTATGAGGTAAACCAACACCCGTTTCCTTGAATGTTAAGTCAGACGCGCTCACGACTTTCTGTATTGGTACCTCGAACAAGCAGTTGAATGGGCCAGACGATCAGGCCTTAAGGTCATGATTGATTTGGTGAGCAACATACACATCACCAATCTAAACTGGATCAAAACACTATATGCTGAATATTTCATTCATGGCTTAGCACGGCGCTCCTGGCTCACAGAATGGTTTTGGTTAGCCTTGACAAATGACGTATAAAGAGTTTTGCAGTTCATCAATGATTCCTGATTTCTTTCCTGAATATCCCAGACAACTCCGGACGCAAAGGACCAATAAATTGGGCAACTGATCCAAAGAATATCCTTCGCACTAAACAAACGCTTACTGAAATTGCCAGAGAGTTTTCTCAACCTAAATATGGTAGGACTTCATATCTTACCCAAAAGAAAGATTGATCATTGACTAAATACACTCGAATGGTGTATCTGACACAGCGGGGACCGTCACCAGCGTGGAAGCACTCAACGAGCCGGCTGGATTTGCTATGGATGGTAATATGACACTGAACGCTGCCAAACAATATCATTATGGTATGTGCTGATCCCATAAAATGCGGTTTATGGAATATTAGAACTTGATTTGATTCTTTGTGGGTTCTCTTAGACGGATACAGCATCGTACGACATCCGACTGACCAAGGTCCTCAGTCTAATTTACTCTATGTGGTACATGACGCATTCCAGCCAATCGAAACCTGGTCAGACTCTTTTCCTAAACCAAAGTATCAAGGGGTTGCTTTAGATACACATATCTACACAATCTTTGATGACAAATCTCTTCAAATGAATGATGATGAACATGTGGCAACTTATTGTCGCATGGCTGATGGATTAGAAAAGAGTAATTCAGCAATCTTAACATTTGTTGGTGAATTCTCACCTAGTCCTACAGATTGTGCAAATAGTATTAATCATCAGCCAATTGGATCACGATACGATGGGACTTATGCGGGATCTAAACGCATTGGATCTTGTGTAGGAAAAAGCGGATCTAGAGAAACTTTTTCAGAAGAGTATGAGAATAGCTTGGGAAGGTTTTTTGAAGTTCAAACAACTGTTTATGAAAAATCTTCAGGATGGATCATGTGGACTTTCAAAGCGGAGAATTCAGATGATGGTACTTACGACGCTGGAGTGAAGGTCAGTGAGATTCATTTTTACTTGAAGACAATATTACAAACAAGTTTTCATCTACAGCCGTTGTATAATCTAATGGCAGTTTTTTTGTAAAATGTGTCGTCGCCGAGTTTTTCTTTGCAGGTAAAAACTCAAAAAGAGTTCATTTCCAGATTGAACTTTGTTGAACCCCATTGAGGATTGACAGGTAAGTGCAATGTCTTCTCTCTCTGTATAATCCCATTCCTCTTTACTGTAGCCATGCATGAAGCCGGTCGATCGAGAAAGGATTCTCTAACCAGTTATTATCAATCCAGTCGTTTCCATTTCTATCCGCTAATTCCTTTCTTCCACGGTCAGTTGATTGATTCTTTGACTATTGACCACTAGCTACACCTATCGTAAGTCGTTTGTTTTTACTCTCTTTCTTCAGCCACCTATCGATATTGATCATCTTCTTACCACCCTGGATCAAGATGCCCAAAAACACCTATCCGGCCAACATCAAGATGATAGTGATTCGTATGGTGATGCGTGGAATGCGATTCCACGACATCGTATCAACTCTTGGAGTTGATGTATTGCTCACTTCGGTCCGGCGATGGTTCCACCTTTACCAAACGACTCGGGCGGTGATTACCAATCCGGAAACTCACATGATTCAAGGCGCTCGCCTCGTTTTAGGGCCAGCGCAACGGGCTTTCATCATAGAATCCCTTCAACACGATCCAACCCTTTTTCTGGACAAGCTCCAGCAGAAGATCACCGATCGTTTTGGATTGGTTGTCTCACTCAAAACCATTTCCAACGAACTTTGAGTGCGACTTGGATGGACGCGCAAGAAAGCACGTACCGTCCATCCTAATCAATCAACGGAGGCACGTGGGGCGTATATTGGGCAGATCTTTGGAATTGACCCAAACTGTCTTGTGTTTACCGGTGAGATGAGTTCCTCTTTGTTTTTATCCCTCTCAAACTCATACTGATCTATGTCTATTCAAATTGGACGCTTTGATTGTGGTTTATGTAGATGAGACGGCCATTAACAAACGACATCTATACCGGAATTACGCACGTGCACCTGTAGGCCAACGCACTGTGCGGCTAGACAGACCAACTCGATCTCAGAGATGGTCTGTCTTACCAGCGATATCTTTAGGCGGCATTGTTGCCTTGTCGATCCAGCCAGGTGGCTACTCAAGAATCGATTTTGAGGGATTTTTGGAAAACTACCTAGTAAGTTAAATTTATGTAATAGCTTCTTTGCAAATTGGTATGCATAGTGATTTGTTTGTCATGTACCTTGTAGTTGCCCGCAATGAATCGTTGGCCAGCCCGAAACAGTGTCCTGGTGATGGACAATGCTCCAATTCACCATGGGGGTAATATTCTTGGGCTATGTGAAGCCCAAGGCATCCGTCTGATTTACCTTCCCGCGTACTCACCTGATTACAACCCGATCGAGTTGGCCTTTTCTCCCCTCAAATCGCGTTTGAGAAGGAGTCAGGTCCTTCAACACGCACTCACTCCAGAAGCCAAGGTGGGATCGATCTCGGTCGCTTGTATGGATTTGTTCACGGAGTCCCTTTGTTACAAGTGGTTTAGGAGATGTGGTTATGTGTGAAATATTTGTCTTGGCCTTGTATTTCCAAACTATATTTTCTGACTGGTATCCGGTTTTTTTGAGTTGTTAACAAAATATCTCCCGTGTTCTCAATGAGATTAAAGTAATAAGTTTTATCATAATTTTGATGGGAAGCAATCCATCCTCATTTTGTTCAAGGTGGCCAAACTGAATGAGTTGAAGAGTGCATTGATGCCACAATGGGATACATCACAATCACCTTTTTGGGTGATTATTGAGTCATTCTTCGACTTGACTCTTAGGCAAAATCATTCATTGCATCATTTTGTCTTTATCATCTTGCGACTTTGACATATCATTTGTCTAATTTTTATTCTTTTTTCCTTTTGTTCACGCTCAACTGACATGAGATATTTATAAATTGATTGACTCATTGTCAATTGATGTGGCATCGGGCACTGCTTATGGGGTGGAGTAAAAGATATCATTTGCATTGACTACATAACCTGATCATGGTTTACAGTTAACATAATCAGTGGGTCACAGTTAACATATTCAGGATAGTTAAAGTATACTATGATCAATCTTAACAATCATAAGGACAGGGATAACATTTGTAAATAAGCAATAGAACAGAAATAGAAGAGAAAATAATATAGATATAATTGCCTCGGTTGCAAAGTAAGCAATATAAACTAATATAAATATAATCGGCTTGGGTGTAATCAAACCATCCAAGGCTCGGCTGGTGTGTTAAATTTTTAATTTTGGAAAGTTGCATTTGACGTTACCGTGTATTCAGTTTTACACTGGAAACCCGAAGAACAAAGATTGGGTAAGTTTTGTACTGATCAGGTGAGAATGGAACAAGAAACTTACTTTGACTGTAATATTGGGCTTTAGCTGCATCCATAAGGCGCGACGCTATTTGGAGATCGACACCTTTTGTGATCAAAGTGGATTCCGTCATTTGGACGCTTGGTATCAAATCCGTCCATGATATGATACCAGCGTCTTTGAGGAGCTTGCGCGTCTGGACGTCTTCGTATGGAATGTCGCAGTCGGCAAGAAACAACTCCATGGTAATGGAGTGATTTGAGGTGGCGATATCCGTTTCACTATCACTTGAACCGTCTTTGCTTTCATCAACCTTGAACGTATTGACGTCGCTTTCTTCGATATCGATGCCATCAAGCTCGCTCGATTCAGTCCGAGTGTCACTGCGGTCGCTTTCGGTGTCACTCAAAAGTGCAATAGGGTCATCGATGGTGTTTCCAGGTTCTGAAACATACATAATGAGGTCAGTAAGTACGGAAATCTAAGTGACTACCTAAATCACTCACGATCCTCGATCTTAATTTTCTTCACTTTGGCCTTTGATTCAGTGATGACGGGGTCTTTGAAGAGCTTCTTCAAATCCGGCTTGGAATCAAACGCATCATCGGTCAAATCAATGATGCGTTTGTTGCCGACGGGGTCATTGAAGAGATTCTTCAAATCCGGCTTGGAATCAAACGCATCATCGGTCAAATCAATGATGCGTTTGTGGCCGAGCATCTTGAAATCGGGCTTCGATTCCTCCGGGTCAGTCATGTCGATAGTGGAATTACGGTTGATCATCTTGATGTCCGGTTTGGATTCGATGGTGATACTGCTATTAGCAAAAGCACTTGCTTTTCTAGATGAAGATGAGTGTCTCTTGACCGGTTGTAATTTCCGAGGATGCCCTTGTAATTGCATCTTGACTCGATCGTCAACACCCATGTCGGGGTGTGTCCACTCACTTTTTTTTATCTCTAGATTGAACTCGCGAGTGTTGGGAGGTAGATATTGAGTCGCAATACCTTTCATCTACATTGATGAATTGTCAGTGATACGTTCATATGAGAGATAAGAAGAAATTATAGCTGAACTTACCACAGCCTTAGCCCAAATCCAGGCAGCCGCATAAGTCAAACGATAGCGGAAAGCCGGATTCCATGGGACACTCAAGACAGTGCCCTCTCCACCTGCATAACCGCTGATTCCAGCTTGGCTAAAGATCTTGTTTGCCATTGTATGTAGCTCTGCATCCTGATTAGCTTCCTGCGAATCAAAATCCATATCAACAATTCATTCATAATCTACATAATAATCTAACACAAATGCACTGACCTTCAATTCACGACTTTCGGTTCCACCTCCATTGGTCTGGTCAATGAGCTGCTCGGTGGCGGTTTGCTGGTAGAACCAATCAATTAGACTCAATGTCTACATCAGGAAGTTAGGGGAAGAAGGAAATAAAAAACTTATACTGACAGTCTGTTCCTTGAACGATTGGACTTCCCGATTCTCGTTTTCAATCACAACCAAACCAACCCTTTTGATAGACTTCTCAAGCGCCGTTACAAACGCTTGCCATTGTTCCACCAAATCCAGAACTTGCGTCGTGCGTCCAACAGTGGTCTTCCACTTTAGCTCGGGCGAGAGGTCAGTATTGAGCACAATACTTTTCATTCCACCCTGAAACCCTTCACATGCGTCAGCCACAATCTTCTTGAATTCGTTAAGACTCTTGCCGAACAAGCACGTCTTGATTTCGAGGTATTTGCCTTTCATTTTTTTCGAATTTAGTAAGTTCAGCTTAATAGACTTCGCCGCTTTCTTACCAGCACCGACTTTATCAGGGGTTGGAGACGGGATGTTGATGTCGACAGTTGTGGGAGTGTAGATCTTGAATCTCACTTCGATGGTCATTTCGTTCTTCTGATTGAATTGAATGCGAGCCGGAGTTCCAGGACGATGCAACGGGTTTTGCTTGATACGAATTGCACCTTGATCATCTCCCACCCGTTCGTCTGGCAGTTCAAACACTGAAAAGAAAAAGACAACGTCAGTAACTTGAAATTCCCAAACTCAAAAAATCCAGCGGTGGAGTCATACGCACGGTTGTTCAAGGGGCCAGTCAAGTCAATTTCAGCCGGCGGATTTGATGAGGGATTCGCCATTTGGTACACTATCCAAAAAAAAAAGAATAAATGAGACAATTGATTGGATGAAGACGATCAAATATGACTCACATGAATCAGAACGCGCGATAAAAATGGAATTTGGTGGGGGAAACGAAGGATGAAAAGAGAAAAAAAAATTGATATACGTACGTCAATGTCGCCATAACTCGTTGGAGAAGGGTTGTTCCGGCTATTTGTGCTTTGAAACACAGATAGCCGGAAGAGAGAGAGATGGAAAAGAGATTGACAAGAGGAAAAGTGAACTTTCGTATCCATTCTAAAGTGGATGCAAGAAAGTTCAATCTAAAATTGAACTTTGTCGCGAGTTTTTGACTTCGAAGAAAAAACCCGTGACAACACAAAATCTCGAAAAACTGCCATTAGATTATACAACGGCTGTATTTTTATAATTTTTTTGCAAATAGGGTGGCTGGATACCTAAGGATCCAGGATTCAAAGCTCATGGGAATCAATGTACATAGATGACACATTCCTTGATGTTCATCCTGTCATGGCCGCTTACATAAAACTATTTACAAACCTTTACAATCGATTTTACAATCCCTATTGCATATTTAGCTTTATCCAAAAATGAAAAATTCTCATCTGCAAAATTTGGCATCACTCTGTAAAACATGTCAAAATAGCAATTGGAGTTTCGGAACTCAAGTTTCCCATTGCAACTAACTTTTGATTGATCGATTCCAAGTGTTTCTGAACCGTTACTCGATAAAAAAGTCCTTCATCTAAACTGTGACATTGACAAACAATTGTAAGACCACAGGCCTGCGATGCTTGTAGGCCCCCTCTTCCTTTGTATGAAGAGTTGAGCAGTCTCTGAACAAACCGGACCATGGGTTCAAAAGTATAAACTCATGGCTCTTCAAGGATGCATCAAAGGAGGTGAGATCATTTGCATACGCAATTGAATCTTTGCATCTCAAAACATCCAGGCTCTTTCTGACTGTTCTTTCATTCTTAATTTAAGAGATCTTTTATCAACGCTGGCCTGTTCACAAGGGTAAATTTGTATACAGCCCAATCATTTGGGGGAAGATTCATTGCAATTCAAAAGTAGTCTACTCTGGAAGCTGTTCAGCTTTACGTACCTGAGTTTGTTTAGGGAGTTTTTTCTTGCCACTACGTACACGTATGGTCGAAATGGCAAGTCAATCTACATGTCACGGGTTGTTGTTTTCAAGAAAAGAGTCCACTTACAAGACTTCTAGATCAGCTTCCTTGAAAAAGTGCGGAGCAGCTTGCAGTAGCCATTCTGGTTTATTGATCTCCATAACTTGTCTTGCGTATTCTTTGCTTGTCAAGACCAGCTCATAGAATAATATCACTGCAGAACAATCCACACAAGATCAATTGCAAGTCTACTTGCTCTGTATGTGGTATTCGAAATCATTAGACTTACTTCGAGGAGGCGGTTGGGCTTGGAAACAGCTTGATGACGGGTGGATATAGACGGATTGATTTGATTTCAGAGTTCTGTACGCGTCACCTCCTTTACTGAGTCGAGCCTATAGAAAGGGAAAGAATCAGACTCAGAATCCACAGCAAGCATAGAAAGAAACAGGTCACGGACGGTGTTCATGAAGTAACCACCTAGCAAACTTTTCTGAATTGGCTCAATCGAGCCTGTAGCATTAGATTCGGGTAAGATTTCTACCCGTTCGCATAAAGCAGCAAGTTGATCTCGAATGTCGCGGACTCTATTCAAAGACTTGATCTGAACGTAGTTCTCGTAGGACCATGAGATGGACCAATTCGTCTCTTTCCACTGATCGAATACATTCAATAGAGTAAAATGGTCTCCGCCTGGTTGAACAAAATTGAGGCGAGCCCTAAATTATATCAACCAAACCGTCGAAATAATCATCAGATAGAATCAAGAGTACCGACGAGCAGTGATTTGATAGACTGCACGACTTACCGATCCGCGTGTAATTTCTTATCTTTAGGTCGATAGAATATTGAACTACTCTCCGAAAGCATAGACACAATGGACAGAACTTCCTCGGTGCATTTATGTTTTTCACTCTCCAAGATGGCTTTAGATAACATAGGATCCATTGGGAATTCTGCCATCTTTCGTCCAATCTTAGTCAATTCACCACGATCATTGAACGCTCCAAGTGCGTAAAGCAAATCTAATGCCCGGATTAAAGTATCTCCAGGTGGTGGATCCAAGAAATCGAAGCCGATCAGATCATTAATACCGAGTGACTTGAGCAGTAAGACTACGTTAGCCAAATTTGTCCGTTGGATCTCAGGCACGGTGTCTTCATCTAATTCCTTCATGTAAGCTGATTTGGTGTATAACCGAAAGCACTTGCCGGGAGCCACCCGACCTGCTCTACCTGCACGTTGGTTTGCCGCAGCACGGGAACACTAAAACATGCGCATTGATGTACATTGGTCAACAAATTATCGGAGTTCTCATACGTCGATTTGGGTGCGACTTACGGGAACAACAACTAGAGATTCCATACCAGTTCGAGGATTGTATGAATTCTGCTTGACAAAACCTGGATCGATTACATACACCACTCCGTCTATGGTGATAGATGTCTCAGCAATATTAGTAGCAAGTACCACTTTTCGAGCTTTGTCAGGTGTAGGTTCAAATATTTTGGCCTGCATTTCAGTGGGTAAATTGGCATAAATTGGGCAAATCACTAATTCTCCAATCTTGTTCCCCAACGCTCGAGCGGTTTCTTCCAAGTTTTCATGAGCAGCTTCAATTTCATCTTGACCCGTAAAGAACACCAGAATATCGCCTTTGGGTTGAGTGGTGTGAATCTGGAAAACAGTGGTGACAGCGGCGTGTAAATAATTTGCCTCGGGACTTGGAGTGTATAAGATATCGACCGGGTACATCCGTCCGGGAACTAAGCAAATGATACGAAAAAAGGGTACATGTGTGAAGAAGTGATTTGCATTAAAGAGTCTGGTTATCCTTGGACTCACTATTGAAGATTGGTGCATCATCAAAATACTCTGAAAATTTGGCAGCATTCATTGTAGCACTGGAGATCAGAAGCCGGAAATCAGGACGAAATCGGGCGATATCCTGTGAAGATAAGCACATGAACGAAGCGTCAGTGGAATCGCGATGTATAAAACAAAAACAACATTGACGATAGACTTGCATTATACCTTGACCAAGCCCAGCAAGATATCAGTACTCAGCGTACGCTCATGGGCTTCATCAATGATCATGGCGTTGTAACCCGCAAGATCAGGCTCTGTCATGAATTCTCTCAGCAGCATTCCATCTGTCATATATTTGATCACTGTCTTGGGGGAAGTGCAATCTTCGAAACGGATAGAATACCCAACCGCGTCTCCGACCCGCACCCCCATTTCTTCTGCCACACGTGCTGCCACAGACATGGCTGCCACTCGTCGTGGTTGGGTACAACCTATCTTACCGCCATCTTTCGTGTAGCCAGCCTCGTGGAGATATTGAGGCAGTTGAGTTGTTTTACCAGACCCGGTTTCCCCGACCACGATCATCACCTGATACTCTGCCACAGCCTCAAGCAACCGATCACGCCATTCATATACCGGGAGAGATTTTCGCACTTCATCTATGGACTTGGCTATAGACAGAATGAAAGGTGAGCAAGTGAAAGTAAAAAAACTAAATGTAAACACTGAGCTTACCTCGCTTTTCCGCCGCATCGATCTGTGCTTGTAGAGCAGCATCTTTGGCACTCAAAGTGCCGCCTATCCTGCTATCCTTATCTGTCAAAAAGGCAATTGTCGCACTCTCATCGAAGACAAATTCATAGTCTTCTACAAGAGACGGACGATCGAGTGCACCATAATTAGTGGTAGCATTTTGAGTCTGAATAGCTTCATATCGATCAACGTCCGTCACAAATTCATCGGCTGGCCGTTTGCTTTCTTCGTAACGTTTGTACAAAGCATCATGTTTTTTCTTCTTGTCTAACCTTCCTTGTTCAGTGATGTAATCTAATGATCATGATCATGATCGGACAAGGATGAATTCAATCAGCCCACTATCTACTAATGGAAGCTTCGGATTATCACCTTCAGGCATCATGTATCCATCGTATCCATCATCAATTCCCATCCGTTCTTGAGCAAGTCGCAACACTTCTTTTTTCTTATTCAATTCTCTAATTTCACGTTGAGTCATAACAACACCCTTGAAATCAGCTTCTTCATCCATTATCTCTTGTTTAAGTAATTCAATTTGTTGTAATTCTCGCTTGCTCAAATATTCTTGTCGAGCTCGTTTCCTAACTTCAGGCATCGCAGCCTGACGAGCTTCTTCATCGTTCTCCAGATTTCTGCGTCGGATTTGATCAGCTGTTAACTTAGATGTTTTATCTTCTACAATTTTTTTTGTTTTATCTCGATCTTTAGCTTTCAATCGTTCCGAAAATTCATCTCTTTCACGCGCGTCTTCTAATCTTTCTCTTTCTATCCTTTCTGCTTCAGTTTCTTTTGCCATTTCGTTTTCAAATCCAGACTGATTGGAACCAATCGATCTTCTTCGTTTCTTACTTGCTCGATCTTCCCCTTCTTCACTTTCCCATCCATTTTTCTCTGTTTGAACCTTCTTCTTCAAAGTCCCTTTATCTTTCTTTTGTTTCTTGATCTCTACTCTTTCTTCAGGCTGTTCATCTAAAACAAGCGAAAATTTTTGTTTTTGTAATGCTTTCGCCTCGATCTCAGACTTTTTGCGCGCCGCTTCTGCTGCCTCTTTGATGGCTTGTTTGCTGATACTTTTGGAAGAAGAGGCTCGTGGTACACGATTGAAGAGTTCGTTGGCAAAATATTCTGTTTCAGCTGTTGAGCTGAGTCCGACATGAGTTAGCGATGCGATCAGTGCACCTGAACTAGTAGCAGTACTTGCTGTCTTGATCATGTAATCTACCATCGCGCTGTCAGACATTTCGAACAGTCGTAAGATGCTATCACTGACCCATTGTCGTAGTTTCGATGAGCTCATAGTGTCTAGATAGTCAAGTAGGCGACTGAAGATGGTTGGAAAGGCTGAGGTGATGAAACTTGTTTTTGTGATGAAGGTGCTTCGATCAGTTTTGGTGACCTCGGCTTTGGAAACTACCGTTCGGAGATTTTGGTACAAAAAACAGAGTTTGTTTTACACGGTTTTCAATGCAATACTTTTTGTATCAAGACTGTTTCTCATTCATCATTCGTAAAACTGGGCATGGAGGCAAGGAATTGTTCCATAAGCTCCTCACCTGCAGCAAAGATATCACAAAAACCTCTCCAATTCATGATACAGTGGACTCTCTCTAAACGTATAGCGGTATATAGGCATGAATCCCTTGAGGCATAGATTTTTTCTCCGCCATTTTTGGCGGCGGCCAAAATTGAGGTCAAAGGCATAAAATCCTCTAACCTCTTGAGGCATAAAATCTTGAGCGGGTCCCAGGATACTCAAAGGCATAATTTCCACGTAGGCTTGGGTTTGAGGCGGAGACTTGCGGAGAGATTTCACCTCAAAAGCCACATTTCAGCCACCAATTCAACCACTTTCAACCACTCAACCAACTTTGAAGCCACATCAATCACAAAATGAACCCTGATACTCATCAAGAATTTGGTTCAACAGGGTTCCCTACAGCTACAACAATCCATCATATGCAACACGTCTTGGGAACATCATTTACCTTACAAATTCATCTCCTCCCCCTTCAAAGATGAGACCAGATAAGCCTAGCAAGGAGTTTCAACTCAATCATCTTGAGCGTGGCTTGAAGTACCTCAAAGGTCAATACTGAGACAATTCTAAGGAGCTTACTACGTGTCAAGCGTGTGGTGAAACTCTTTCACCAGAAGACACAGAGTGGCTTGACTTTGCAGGAAATTTGGTTTTTGAGCAACTTGGGGTCAGTAACCTTGCAGCTTTGGATGAAAATTCTTCTATGTGTCTCTGTCAATATCAGTTTCAAGCTATCCTTGCACTTGATGAAGGGTATGATGCCTTCTTACTGAAGAACAAAGCTGGAAAACAACAAAATAAACAGACAAAACTACAATTTTCTCAGAAAGAATCAAGGACATCTGCAAATGCATCTTTGAAGCCTTCAAAAAATTCAAATGGGAAGGAAACTATCAAGAGATACAATTCAAAGCCAGATAAATAATCCAAAACTTACTGCAATGCAACATATGCCAACAAACTTGCTATTATTGATTGGCACTGCTCACATGGTGCTTCTCAGAAAATTACCATCAACCGGCTTGCCAAAGTCCAACCCAATCTTGATCTCATGCCACCACTACTCAGCAAGTGGCTTTCAAATGAAGACAAAATACATGAAAAAGCACCAATCAAACCTCACAAATCTTCATAAGTTTGGGCATGCAATTATCTCAATATTGAGGAAATGTCAACTCTGAGCACATGTACATGTACTCAAAGGATGACTAGAAGATACAATAAGCCTCTAAAACCATGATTACATACATATACACACTAAAAACAATATGTAATATATATGTAAAGAACCTATAAACATGATACCATCTCATAACTCAGTGTCAAGAGTTAAAACATGCTTAATTACATACATGTACATACTAAACACAATATGTAACACATATGTAAAAACCCATAAAACACAATAAATCTCATAACTCAGTGTCAAGAGTTGAATATGCTTATATCAAATAAAATATATAATAAACTTAAACCTTAACAACCATAACCAATAAGAATTGGAAATCATCAAGCAAACCAAAATAGTGATATAAACAAATATCACAAAAGTTAGGTTAAGAGAGAGGAATATATAAACCCTCCCTCTCAACCTCAGAGAAAAGCCCCAAGCAATTATTACACACTACTTTTAAGAACTAATCAAAGTTCAACTGAAGCACAAATCAAGAGTCTTATAATTATAAGACTAGTGATAGACTTCTCTAACTTTAATCAGTTCCTTGATCAAAAGTAAGTAATATACCCTTCACTCCTCTGGATCCTCTACTTCCCTTAAGTAGAAACTCTATCAAGGTTAGTGACCTCATCAACTCAGGCTAGTGACCTTAAGAAGAACTTCAGGCTGGTGACCTTAAGAATAACCCCAAGTTGGTTACTTTAAGAACAACCAGATTAGTGAACTCTACTCACTCTTTAATCTGTTAACATAAGGATTAAAGGAAGGTCTTGGATACAACCTTCAACAATTATAACATTTATATTATAATTACAAATCTCCTTTTAAGGAGTCGACTAACTGTAGTCTGTCTGGGTTTATCCAAACAGACTGTTAGTCCTTTTCCCTCTTCATTATTGTTTCTCTTCCTTATTTTATATTGTAATTACTAATTATTTGAAATAAAGAATTAAATAAAATTATTATAAATACCCAATTACAAAATTTAGTGAGCCTAGAGTACTCTAAAGAATACCCTAACCTCACAGGAGATGCTTGGACAATGGGTAGACAAAGCATTGATAGCTGGGGTTAACTTAAGCAGTGATGAGATACTAGCTAAGTGGCAAGATTTTGCTTGCTTGAAAGGTATTTGGAGTGATTAGTGGCTGGACTTGAGTAGTGAGTGGTTGACATGCTTCAAGGAACATCACATCTTGTGGTTTTTCAAAAAGCATGGCGAGGCTGGTTCAGTTGACAAAGCTACAGTTGAAGGGGAAGTTGAGCGAGTTCAAGCAATAACTGATCAGTTCAAGCCATGTGATATTTACAACATGGACAAAACTGGCCTCTTTTATGCCTAAGTCAGATTCATCATTATGTTGTCTGGGTGTTTGTCTTATCTCTCAATTTGTTCATTACTCAACAGCATGCCCTTTAATTGAGGTCTAGCAAAAGAAGCTGAAAAAAGGTGTCAAATGTGTCAAAGCTTGCTTAACAATTGCTGTTACAACAAATTCCAATGGATGCAATCAATGCCCTCTTCTCTTCATTGGAAAGTATTGCCACCCTTAACCATTCAAGAGATAGGGTGGTTGTGAAGCACACAACCTTGATTATTACTGGAACAACAGTTGCTGGATGAACACCGCCATCTTTAACGCTTGATTTCAAAATGGGATGTTTGGCTTGGAGAGCAGAAACAAAGAATACTTTTGCTTGTGGACAAATTTACTGGGCACACAGTAACAGATGGATTCCACAAGAACATCCACCTTGAATGTTTTTTACCAAACCTCACATCTTGAGTTCAACCATGTGATGCTGGTATCATCAGCGCTCTGAAGGCTCACTATTGAGCACAATTCATCCATTGTTCAATTTGTCTCTTTGCCAAAGGAAAATGTGGATTGGATATTTATAAGATTGAAATCTTCTCAGCTATGCGTACGGTCAAGTAACCTTGGTACTCAGTCGCAGCAGCAACATAGAATTGCTGGGATCATACTCACATTGTCAAGTTTGACAATAACATGATCTTGTGAGTATCTCTTCTTATTGTGTTTACACTTTCTTCAGTTGAACTCACCACTTTCAAGAATACCAGGACTTTAGAAAAACCCAAGATTGAGATGGACTCTTTCCTTCCAAGACCTGGGTGAAAGATTTTGGTTTGCCACACGACTTCAAAGCAGTTGGACCTCTGGCCTGATTCACACCTTGCTGAGAATAGATTGGGAATTTCAGATGGAGGTCATGCATCTTCTCCACTTGGAAACCTCTTAAAACCACCAATGATCAATATAAAACGAATGCCCAAAGAATCAACCAAAAAATGAATGAACAATCAAAAATGAAAAAATGGATCAATGAAGAACAACCCAAACTTACCTGAGTCCAAGTTTGATTGAGTTTGAATGTTGTCACATATCATGTTACCTGATAAGTTGTCCTCTGAGTCGGAAAGGGCATGTTCACGGATAGGTGAAACATATTCTAGTTCAGCCAACACCAACAAGGCACTGTCATTGTAAGTGCTTTCCAAAATTAGGCTTTGG
The DNA here is from genome assembly GCA_022264835.1 of Melampsora americana. Taxonomy (NCBI): domain Eukaryota; kingdom Fungi; phylum Basidiomycota; class Pucciniomycetes; order Pucciniales; family Melampsoraceae; genus Melampsora; species Melampsora americana. Next base: position 64,112 of record JAIFHY010000135.1, on the reverse strand, counting down.
TCAGCAACTTTCTGGACCTCAAATCAGAGAATTTGCTTGAGTTGAAAGCTGCACAACTGAGAGCGTGTTTGGTTAGCAACAAATTCCAGAAGTCGCATTCAGGAACAGGACTTTTCTACATGTAGAAAAGTCTTTTTTTTGAAAAGGCGCTGAAAAACGTGTTTTGTGAAAAAAGAGAGCAATGAGAGCAATGAGAGCAACTAAAGTGTTTGCTTTGATGAGACATAAGGACCATTTCCAGCTTTTTGACCATCTGGAAATCCAAACCTCCATCCCCATCATGTCTTCCTCTTCAGAGTCAGACTCTGACACGTCTTCTGAATCCTCTCAAAGCCCAACCAAGCTTCTTAAAACCATCATCAAAGCTGGGAAGGATTATTTTGATTCAATAACGGCGTCAAAGACCAAGATCCCGTGTAGAACTTCTAAGCTACGCGGAAATGAATACACCCAAGAGATATTGAATGGTAGCAATGTTTGTTTCCAGGAGCTCTGTCGTAAGAAAAAGCTTGCTTTCAAGGGCTTGATGAAAGCCCTTCAAAGCAACCTTGTCATCCATTGAAAACGTAGTGTCACGGCTGAAGAGCAAGGTATGATATTTCTTTATATCATCGGCAATTCAAGTTCAAATTGAGTCGCCGGGGAGCGCTTTCAACGTTCCGGACATACCATTAGCAAGTATTTCAACAGGGTTTGCAGGGCTATTGCTTCCCTCGAATCTATCTATATAGTACAACCAACTGGACAAGAACCATGTCCAAAAGAAATAAGAAACAATCCCCAATTTTACCCGTATTTTGAGAAGTGTGTGGGTGCTATAGATGGTACCCACATCCCCTGCATAGTTCCTCCTGACCAACAACCCGCTCATTGAAATAGAAAAGGAGATCTCTCCCAAAATTTACTCGCGGGATGCTTGTTCAACATGTTGTTCATGTTTGTATACGCGGGCTTAGAAGGATCCCACGCGGACGCACGTGTCCTTTGTTGAGCTCTTGAGGAAGGTTGATTCGAAGTACCTGAGGGTAAGTCAAAGTCTTCCTTCCTCAAGATATTCTTGTATTGATAAAATGTTTCTACCTCTTGATTCTAATGTAGACCGGTTTTATCTTGCCAATGCTGGATACGCCAACGTACCAGGCTTCCTAGCTCCTTATCGGTCGGTTCGCTACCACCTCAAGGAGTAGAGGAATTCAAGGCTTACACCACAAACGACCAAAGAGCTTTATAATCATTGTCACTCAGCTCTTTGAATTGTAATTGAAAGGATCTTTGGCATTTCTAAAATGAGATTTCCTATTTTAGCTCAAATGCCATCTTATCCATACAACATACAAATTATGATTGTAATGGCATGTTGTGTACTACACAACCTCATCCAAATTGAGTCTGGCGAAGATGAGTTCTATGAAGAGTATATGGTGAAAGAACGCTTAGAAACAAGATTAGAAGGTGATCATTTAAACCCTGACTGGGTTGAGCCCAATACTGCTGCACGTACTCAAGCAACTGAACAAAGGGATCAGCTGGCGGAAAGGATGTTTCATGATTTTATTAATGCACCTGTGGCACGTAGGCATGTCTGAACAGGTTATTTGTAAAAGGAAAATTATATTTTTATTAAAAGTAAGATAACAATCTTTAATCATTGTACTATACATGTTGTATTTTTTGTTTGAGTCGAGTCTGAGATACAAATTAGGTAGAAAATGAAACAAATGAAATATACATATCTTTAATCATTTACCTCCTGATACTCTTGTAAGATGTCAGCTTCACTCTTCAACCAATCCCACCTATATCTTTTATCCATATGATAGAAAAAGGAAGCAGTGTCATCCTTTTTCAATTCATTAGCTATTTTAATAATATGCTGTGGTTTCAATTCTTTACCACATTCTTTATTGAAGATACTCATAGCTTCTTTTTGCATTAGATGTTGCTCCAATTTAATCTTGGCGATGGCAATCTTATCACTGTTGTGTTGCTCCTCTATCCCTGCTACTTGATCAACAGCAGAATCAATTGATTGTGCAACTAGTTTTGGTCCTGTGACTTGTGATTGTTTGGAAGTCAAAGTCAATACTGATGGGACAGGACTCCTTTGGCTGCGTATGAATTGTCTTGCTGGTGTCTTGGCATCATCACTATTAGTGTTGAGTGAATGTTCAGCTGCTGTGAGACCATTGGTTCCAGACTTGTGTTTCTTTTGTGTGATGATAGTCAATGAATCATAATTGAATATCAAATATTGAATTTGATTGGATGATGGATGAATCAAGATAGAATCGAATCAAGATTGAACAATGATGATTGAATTGAGATTGAATAGAATGATGAGATTAGATTGAATTAATCGATTGAATCAAATGAAGAGATTAGATTGAATTGATCGATTTGATGAGATGAAGAGATTGGATCAAATTGAGATTGAATGATGATGATGAGAGATTGGATCAAATTGAGATTGAATGATGATGATGATGATGGACGAGATTGAATTGACTTGATCAACATTGAATCAATCAAAAGATATGGGTGAGAGAGACAGAATTACATACAGCAGACCGTTTCCTAATTTTGATTTCTTCAAAATCCAAGTCCTTCTCAGAGTCGGAGATGTGGGATCCATTGGAGTTGGACTTGTGAGATCCACCTTCACTCGAATTGTGTCTAGATGCTATATCATCTGATCATCAAATAAAAGCAATTAGTTTTGTATTTGATTATGTACAGAGAATATAAAAACTTACCTTCAATGTGCTTGTCGGAACCACTGGATGAGAGTTGTTTCTTCTCTTTAGTCTGCATTCCAAAACCTTGGTAACCATTCGCTCGTAAGCGCTTCTTGGGAATAACCATTGATACCGCTTGATATGCTGGAAAACCACCATGTCAAATTGGCTTTGCATCAGGATTTCCACCCTATAATCAAAGAATTAGAATTGTCAAAGAAAATGGATTTGATATGATAAATACCTTACCGCAATCCAACGGTCCCACCACTCCTTGTCAGCCTTAACTTTGCCGGTCACTGTATCAGTTCCAGGGGCACCGGATGACTCAAATTTCTTATTGAATGCCTTGTAAGTGGTTTTTAACTGTGAATAGAAAGCATCAAGTAAAAAAATTAATCAATTTTACTGAAAGGGAAACAAAAGAAGATTATCAATACTGACCTTTTGAAAGTGGTTTTTTAGTCGGGTCAAAATTGCATGAACTTTGAACTTTGCGTTATAGTTTTCTAAAATGATCTTCCATCCATCAGATTTGAGGCCGCCATTGTTTCCCTTTCCAAGATCCATTTGGTGCTTGATCTCATCAATAAGATACAAAGTATGACTGAGTTCCCATGCTTCACTCCTCTTGGTCGGTTCTTCATCTTTTGATTTGTTTTCATCCTGTGATTTATCTTTCAATCTATCTTTCAATCTATCTTTTGATGTATCTTTTGATTTTGAGTTCAAATGATTTTGAGTTTGATTTCGAGTTTGACTTCAAGTTTGATTTTGAGTTTGATTGGGACGGGACTACTTCGACTCTGTCGCTGCTGTCATCTGTTTCTGACATAGTGATTGGCCAAGTGAGTGGGTGGAGTGAGTGGAGTGAGTGGTCAAGTGGTTGAGTGAGTGGAGTGAGTGGAGTAAGTGGTCAAGTGAAGGTGAGTGGTTGGGTGGAGTGAAGGTGAGGTTCTGTACTGTAGATTGAGTTTCCGTACGGTAGACGGGGACTTGTCAAAAATTCGGCAAAGTTGCAAGAGGAAAGAAATCACAGAAATGTGATTTCTATCGGGAAAAATGCGCTAATAGTGAATTCTTGGAATGTCCCAAAAAATTGCTTTTTATAAGCATTTTTTGATTTTTGAAACGTTTGTATTTAAGAAATCAAACGCATTTCACTGAAAGCAATTTCTTGACATTCAAGAAAGCGATTTTTCACAGAAAAGCGCTTGAGTGAACGCTCTCTGAGACTTTGGTCACTTGCAGATAAATTCAGATTTGGCAAGGTTGGTCGGGATCCAGGGGATGGAATGCAATAGGGTTTGGCCCATGTGAGCTTGGGGTGTAAAGGCTGGGACCTGTGGGACCGCCACATTGTTGGTGCCATTCACATCAACTGGCCTGATGGTAAAAAACCACCTGAGGAGAAGTGGTTTTTGAAAGTGTACTCGGCCTTATGATCCAAGAGCAACAAGAATTGCCATAATCTTCTTGATTGATATCATCTATTTTGGAAACAAATTGTCAATGACTCACCACCTGTGGACACATTGGCGCTCAATGTGTCTTGGTGGAAACCTATCAGACGGTGCTGTCTCCATTCTGGTGGAGCCATTGGGCAATTGGAGAGGCATTGGTTGATGATTCATTATCTCAATCCTGATTTGAGTGTGATGGTCTACCTTGTATCTTCTGATACAGGTCTGGTCTTGAAACGTAAGACACGTTCTAGTCTAATAAAAGATTGAATTTCTAAATAAAGATGGAAGATAATAATAATCTTGATGAAGAAAAAGAAAAGAGAAAATAGACAAGAACAACAGATTTATAAAACTTATAGAATCAGGAACAATAATTAGTAAATTAAGTAACAAAATATAAACAACATGATTATCTAATTTGTAATACAGACTATCTAAAATAGATCTAAATTGTAATACCGACTTTCTGAAAACAGAAATAATTATGAAAGTGATGTCTAAGTTTATGACAAATATGATCTGCCTTGTATCAAAGAGTAAGATTTTCTGCATGCCAACGCCAAACCGCTGCAGATGGTCCAAAACCCATAATAGGAGAAATGAGATGAAAACGCTGCAACCACGGATCCAAAGCGACAGAAATTTGTGTCAACGGAGTCCAGGTATCGTCCAATCCTGAAGAATCACCGCCGCGCAAAAGATATTCATGAACTCCAGTGCCAGTTACACGATAATTGATTATGAAAGAAACTGTCCCAAGATCAATTGCATCCTGAGAAAGCTCTTCAAAAAGATCTGGAACCGCAACGTGCTCCCCATAAAACGGTGACAAAAGCGAAACATTAAACACTGGATGTAAGTGTTGAAGAGTGTGAGGTAGAGATAACTCAGCTGCATTCTGTCCAATCATCCTTTTTACTGGAAATGGACCAATCCGCCTAACATCTAATTTATTCAATGGACGTAAAGTCTTCAGATGCCTCCTAGCAAGCCAAACTAAATCACCCGGCGCGTAAATTGCCTCCTTTCTCCGAGAACCATTATAAAAGCGAGCTTGAGCCTCCTTTGCCTTTTCCAGATTCAACTTTAAGGAATGGTGAATCATCTGTAAACGTGCAACAAATTATCAGCGCGTGGTATACCTGCTGTTGCCACCAACGAATTGAAGCGTGGATGACACCCGGTATAAACAAAAAATGGGGAAAACCCAGTGGAGGACAAAGGAGAGTTGTTATAAGCAAACTCAGCTAATGGCAACCATTTAACCCAATCAGACTGATCTTCCGCCACATAATGTCGTAGGTAATCCTCTACCAGAGCATTAACCCGCTCGACCTGACCATCAGTTTGAGGATGGAAAGCAGTTGACGGCGCCGGAGAGACATTCAACAACTTGAGAACTGCGGGCCAAAACCGTGACACCAGGGTCGCACCTCTGTCAGAGACAATGAAGTCCGGTAGACCATGAAATCTAAAAACATTGGAAACAGAAGATTCAGCCAATTCCTCTGCCTTCCAAGACTCCTTTGCAGGTATAAAATGCGCCCCCTTTCCCATATGATCCACAACCACCATTATAGAATCATACCCATTCGACAGAGGCAACTTGACGATGAAATCGATGCCAATGGTGGACCAAGGTCGCTCAGGAATTGGCAGGGGAACCAATTCACCTTGCGGAGGTCGACGATCAACCTTGACTTTTTGACAACTAGAACAGTGTTTCAAAAATGTCAGTAAATCTTCACGAACATTAGGCCAGCTGAAAGTCCTCGTTAAAAGGTCTAATGTCTTCATACTCCCCCAATGTCCTGCTGCCGGTGACTCGTGCATCTGTCTCATAATTATTGTACACGCTTCCAAAGGAACATGGATCCTATCTCTCCACCACCATAACCCAGTTTGATAAGTCAAGTGAGGAGGTTGTTTACTGTGGATGAGAGAGTCCGTCGCATACAATCCTTGAAACCACGATTGAGTTTCAGTGGAAGCTGGCATAAAGTGAGACGGATCAGATCGCCCCATGATCAAATCCTTTCATAGATGGACAACCTGTATAGAGACATCAGGAATCTCTCTAATTCCCAGAAGGACTACCTTTTGTGAAGACTCTTTCCCATCTGTCAAATCAGAATGCCTAGACGCAGGATCAGCGGGATTCAATTTTCCTGGAGTGTGCAAAATATTGAAATGAAACTGCCCGAGGAAAGATGCCCAACAAGCCTGCCGTGTTGTCAGCTCTTGTGCTGACATGAAATACCGAAGGTTTGAATGATCTGACAAAACCGCAACCGGTTCTTCCAATCCCAATAACCACGCCCGCCACTCCTGAAAACAGGCTATAATTGCCCCCAACTCCTGATCATGAACCTGCCAATTCCTCTCTGAAGGTGTCAACTTCTTGGAATAATAAGCCACAGGTCTTATGTTATGATTCAACGGATGTACATTACGTGACAGATTGTAGCACATGTCACACATGACGTTTGTACTTTAGATTAGAGAGAGGAGAACCTATTAGATTCCTCATCCGACAATCTATTATTATTACTAGTCATTAATAGGAAGGGACTCTCAACCCTTGTCGTACAGAACCCCAGACTGAGCCTTAACATATTGTCGGATCCATTCAAGACAAGCGTTGAGGATTCGAATCAGATAGAACTCATTAATTAGAATTCGAACGAAGACAACCAGAACCAAACTGAACTGATTGAATAGACATCGACTCCGCCTTTACCGATCTATCGGTATTGAAACTTTAGAATTGAACTGACCAACAGTATACTCTAAACCTAAATCGAGTGTATTGCCGATCACCAAACATTGAACTAAGAAGAACGATACCGAACTTAAAACTACGCCACCACGTCTCCCACGTTCGGTACCCCGCAATTCGACGACGACGACGAAGTCGGCGAAGAACCTGAAGTCTTCGAACCTGCTTTAGAACCTACCTCTACGCACATTGATTCTCTTGATCCTACCGTCACATCTACTTTGAACCTCGTCGAGATGGAGGACATGCAACGGCAACTCGCTGAGCTCACCAAAGCGCTGAACGACGAACGTGAACTGCGCATGCAAGCCGAACACCGATTGGCTTCTCAGATGCCGGGTATGCAGAATACCGCTGCTGAACCCCAAGCGCCACCCGCTGCACCTCCAGCCCAGCCGAGTGAGCCTAGTCCAGTGCCTAAAGGGCCTAAGGTTGCCACCCCCGACAAATTCAATGGCGTTCGGGGTAATCTAGCCGAAGTTTTTGCGAGCCAAACTCAGTTGTATATGATGGCCCACCCTTATCTTTTTCCAACGGATCGCACCAAGGTTATCTTTGCCTTATCATACTTGACCGGACCTGCCAGCGCCTGGGCGCATTCAATGACCAAAGAACTGTTTAACGAGTCCACGGCGCACCTCGTTACCTTTGATCGATTCGTTCGTAATTTCGAAGCCATGTATTACGACACGGAAAAGAAAGCCAAAGCCGAAAAGGCTTTACGATCCCTGACTCAGAAAGGAACCGTAGCCGCGTATACGCATGAGTTTAATATGCACGCATCGAATTCAGGTTGGGAAGTACCCACTCTCATCAGTCAATTTGAGCAAGGTTTGAAGAAAGAAATAAGGGTTGCGATGGTGTTAGTTCAGGAGGCATTCACATCAATTGAACAGATCTCGAATCTAGCCATTAAATTAGATAATAAGATTCATGGAGTAGCTGAAGCTCCCACCTCATTTACGTCTCCAGTTGTTGATCCTAATGCGATGGATCTATCGGCCGTTTACACCAAATTATCAGATGAAGAACGTGCTAGAAGACTCAGAACGGGATCGTGTTTTAAGTGTGGAGTTCAAGGACATAGATCGAGAGATTGTAGTACTAGATTGAATGGAAAATCAGTCAAAGGAGCGAATCATTATAAATCAAAGATAGCGGAATTAGAAATTAAGTTAGCTGCAATGAATGGAAAGGATAATGATGGAAGTGATAGGGGAGAGGGTAGTGGTAATAGTCGAGCCGACGCCTCAAAAAATGGAGGCGCTCAGGACTGAGCGTTGTGCCTATCCTGGGCAAGGAGGCGAAAGAGGATGTTATAGCGATAGGTGCTAGTAGAATTGTAACTTGCAATGCAAAAGACCCCCGATTGTTTTTTCAGACTGCCCTGTCCACATCCCGTACCTCCCAAGCCACAACTATTGAGATCCCTCGCGCCCTTTTCCTAATTGACTCCGGAGCCACGCACAATGTGATCGGAACTCATTTCGCCACCGACTTTGGCCTTCTTGATAGGGCCACCGAAAGCTCTCGTCAAATCAGTGGATTCGACGGAGCTCAGAGCCAATCATCACATGAGATAGATCTCCAAATGGGAGACGACAACTTCCTCACCCCGTTTGTCGTCACCCACCTCAAAGACACCTACCATGGCATTCTAGGTATGCCGTGGTTGAAACTATACGGACACCTAGTGGATTGGACATCCAACAGCCTGCTCAAGGATGAACGTAGCATTGCGGCCGCTTATGCGGTGTCGTCTAGCCCGACCAACCCCTCATCAGATACCGGAATGGATCCCGTGAGGGAAGCTAGGAGACTTGACGAGGGGATGTGTGTTTTAACTGACACGTTAACATCCCCGCAATGTGAGTTCGCTTTGTTTGATTCTGACCCAAAACCTGAAACAGCTAGCGACCATGTTTCTCTTCCAAAATCTCTTAGCGTCAACAACTCACCACACGAAATCATGACAACGGAACCATCACCAACACCAGATCTTAACTCAAGTGCTGATGAACTTCCTGTGGAAGAACTTGCGTCTGCTACGGCAGTCTCGTCAAATCCGCCAATGAACCCCGTGGACTGGATGGCAGGGCCTCAGGGGCACGCTAGGAAAATTGACGAGGGGGCTCACATCTGTTTTGATGAGAATACGCCCCCGCAATGTGAGTTCGACCCTGTATCAAAATCTGCCTTAGTTGTTGCAGCTGGCAAGCTTTTACCTCCTGGAAATACAACAGGACTACAGATCGATGCGGCGAACTCCTCATGGTCAACATCTGCTCGACTAGCAGCCGAAGTGAACACGAAGATTGTGCCCAAGTCAGTGGAGGAGATGGTGCCGTCGGTTTATCATAGACACCTTCATCTGTTTGTTAAATCCAAAGCTCAACGACTCCCGCCGCGAAGGCGGTACGATTTCAAAGTCGAACTTGTTCCAGATGCGCAACCACAGGCTAGTAGAATAATCCCGCTGTCTCCGGCTGAAAATGATGTCCTGGAAGAGATGATCAACACCGGCCTTTCCAATGGCACAATCAGACGAACCACTTCGCCATGGGCAGCGCCCGTTCTTTTTACCGGAAAGAAAGACGGAAACCTCCGCCCATGCTTTGATTACCGTAAACTTAATTCACTGACGGTCAAGAATAAATATCCACTCCCTTTGACCATGGACCTTGTCGACAGTCTCCTAGGGGCGAATAAATTCACAAAGTTAGACCTTCGAAACGCATATGGTAACCTACGAGTAGCTGAAGGCTACGAAGACATCCTAGCGTTCATCTGTAAACAGGGCCAATTCGCTCCTCTGACGATGCCTTTCGGACCAACGGGAGCGCCGGGATATTTTCAGTATTTCATGCAAGATATTCTCCTGGGTCGCATTGGCAAGGACGCAGCAGTGTTTTTAGACGATACTATGATCTTTACGAAGGAGGGTGAACCACATGAACCAGCGGTGGACAGCATTCTAGAAATACTGGGAAAGCATCAACTGTGGTTAAAACCAGAAAAGTGCGAATTTTCTAGGTCCGAGGTGGAGTATCTAGGACTAATTATTTCACATAATAAAATACGAATGGATCCTACAAAGGTCAAAGCTGTCACAGACTGGCCCGCTCCTAGAAATGTATCGGAATTGCAGAGATTCATAGGCTTTTCGAATTTTTACAGGAGGTTTATAAATCAATTTTCTCGAACAACTCGACCTCTTCACAATCTCACTCGTAATAACGTACAGTTTGTATGGGACCAACATTGTCAAGAAGCGTTTGAAAACCTGAAAACAGCCTTCACCACAGCACCTATTCTGAAAATAGCCGACCCGTACAAAGCATTCATATTAGAATGCGACTGTTCGGACTTTGCCCTTGGAGCAGTGTTATCTCAACGTTGCGATAAGGATGGGGAGATTCACCCCGTTGCGTATTTATCCCGATCTCTAGTTCAAGCTGAGCGTAACTACGAAATCTTTGATAAAGAATTATTGGCAATTATTGCAGCATTTAAGGAATGGAGGCATTATTTAGAAGGAAACCCGAACCGGTTGGATGTGATAGTCTACACAGATCACAGAAATCTCGAAACTTTCATGACGACCAAGCAATTGACACGTCGACAAGCAAGATGGGCTGAGATTTTAGGTTGTTTTGACTTTACGATAAAATTCAGACCAGGACGTCAATCCACTAAGCCGGATGCTCTATCCCGAAGACCAGACCTAGCACCTAGTGAAGAGGAAAGGCTAACATTTGGACAACTGCTTCGACCCAAAAACATCACTTCAGATTCTTTTATTGAAATCGCAAGTTTTGACGAGTGTTTTGAAGATGAGACTATTAATCTAGAAGATTCAGAAAAATGGTTTGAGATAGACGTGTTGGGAATTAACGATGAAAAGACGGAAGTAGAGGAACGCAAGGAGGTCTCGTCAGATTATGAAATCATTAACGAAATCAGAAAGGCAACAGAAGAAGATGGAAGACTCAAAGAAATCATAAGCGCCATTCAAAATCCTATGTCAAAAAAATTTAAGGCGGTGGTAGCGGACTACGAGGTGAAAGATGGTGTGGTTTATCACAAAGGACGTGTCGAGGTACCGGACAGCAACCAAATCAGACTTCAAATACTGAAGAGTCGACATGACGGAGTATTGGCCGGACACCCAGGAAGGTCAAAGACACTTAGTCTTATCCGTAGGTGCTTCTTTTGGCCGAGTATGAAGAGCTATGTAAACCGCTACGTTGATGGATGTGATTCGTGTTTAAGAATCAAGAGTACGACGCAAAAGCCCTATGGTTCTTTAGAACCATTGCCTATCCCAGCCGGTCCCTGGACTGACATCAGCTACGATCTTATCACCAAACTGCCCACTTCAAACGGAAAAGACAGCATCCTTACGGTCGTTGACCGCCTCACCAAAATGGCGCACTTTGTGCCTTGCAACGAGAGTATGACGTCGGGAGAGCTAGCTGATATTATGGTCAAAGAAATCTGGCGTTTGCATGGAACACCGAAGACGATCACATCTGACAGAGGCACCATATTTATTTCCCAACTCACGAAAGAATTAAATAATAGATTAGGTATTCGACTGCAACCTTCAACAGCCTTTCACCCAAGAACGGATGGTCAATCCGAAATCGTCAACAAGTCAATTGAACTTTACCTACGTCATTTCGTGGACTACCGTCAAGAAAACTGGGAATCATTAATACCCACAGCTGAGTTTTCGTATAACAATAGAGACCACGTATCTATAGGCGTATCTCCGTTTAAAGCTAACTACGGTTATAACCCCACGCTCGGATGTATTCCAACGAGTGATCAATGCATTCCGGAAGTAGAGAAGAGGCTACGAGTTCTTGGAGAAGTTCAATCTGAACTTACAGATTGTCTCGAAATGGCGCAAGAAGAGATGAAGACACAATTTGACAAAGGCACGAGACCAACACCAAACTGGCAAATAGGAGATCAAGTGTGGCTGAGTAGTAGAAATTTATCTACAACAAGGCCAAGCCCTAAACTAGATCATCGTTGGTTAGGTCCATTCAACATCACTGATAAAATTTCACGATCTGCCTACAGGTTAAAATTACCGGAGTCAATGAAAGGAGTTCATCCCGTATTTCACGTATCATTATTGCGAAAACATCAAATAGATACAATTGAAGGGAGAAGACAGCAAGAACCGTCACCAGTAGAGATTGAGGGCAATGAGGAGTGGGAGGTAGATGAGATCCTGGACTGCAGATTGAAGAAGAAGAAGCGTGAGTATTTGATTAGCTGGAAAGAATTCAACGCTGAACACAATTCTTGGGAGCCTTTATCGAATTTGAGAAATAGCGCCAGGCTGATAGAAGAATTCGACAAGAAATTCCCCGATGCAGCAAATAAATTTAGGAGAAGACGGAGAAAACTGTGAGTGGGTTAAGCTTTTTCCCACTGGGTTTTTTAATGCTACCCAGGGAAAGAATGCAGAACTTGCAAGAGGAAGTTTGGGCATTAAAAGGGGGATAATGTTATCCATTCCGCTACAGGATCAAGGCTCCAAGAGCTGTTTCTCTCGGATAGACTTCTTAGGCCTGGAAACCTATAAGGTTTCCAGGCACTTAATAATTAGAAATGTCATCCTTTGTAAAATATATATTTCAAACGGGTTTTAAATCTAAACCACGGGTACGCCATACTGGTATGTATGGTGTCTGGGGTAGGGGACGTATGGTCTCGTCACCTAGTCCCTCTAAGAACCGACGCGTAAATGCTCCAAAAGGAGTTATCGCCGCGGTGGTCCAGAAAGGGACCAGAGATGGCGAGAGCCGCGTCGCCGACACGTAGTGCAAACCAAACCATAGCCTAGGTGAAAACACACAGGGGTGAGCGATACACCCACAACTCAGGTTTGTATTCAAGCCAGAGCCACGCGAAACCCCTACCTTGTGGACAAACATAGTTAATCCTTGCCGCGCGACGCTTGCGCGTTCAGAGCATTCAGCAAGGTAATGGTCTCTGCCAGGTCTGCCGCAGAATAATCGCGGAGGTACAGTTTATAACAAGCTGAAGTCCACCTTCCCAATGATTTGATATCATCATGATTAACCCCTAGCGCCGCGCGTAAAGAGGCGCCTCCTACGCGAAAAGAATGGCCTGAGATTCCGGCCCATCCGCGTGTGAACCAGATGTTGGTACACCGTGTTACCACCGCGGAGCGCGTCAAGTTGTGCTTAATCCCAACGCCATCGAGGTAGCCGAACAGAGATGACGCTGGACCACCTGGCACCGCCAGGCGCCGGCGAATAGCTGCCACTGGGCATAGGATGTTAGGCTGCCTATTCAAAAGGATCTTTTGATGAACCCCAACCTTCGCAGTCTTCGCTCCGCGGACGTTCAAGGTGATGGAAGCCGTAGTGGTGCGCATTACGTCTGACTTCCAAACCGAGTTCAGCCAATTCGTGCCGCCGATTTCCACATCGTAGGTTAGCTCGGCTAAACGCGCTAACCCCCAAAACGCGCAAATGGCGCAGTCTAGGATTGCGGAGTCCTTCGCCGAGCCATGATGGAGCTCTTCGTACAGTGCCATCAGGTGCTTAACCATCACCGCTTGCTTGAGTTTTCTTGCAGGTAACAATGCGTCGGATCGCGCGGATGACCGCAAGAAAAGGGAAATCTTCTGGTTTACGGCCAGCGGATATGTTGCATCATGGAAAAGATGCCACGCCTGGAGGCCGAAGATGTATTTGGATAAAGTCGTGGAAGAAACATCTTGTGGGCCGGCCTCGAATTCATTCCTCCCAGCCCACAGGCAGAAACCAGAGATTTCTTGATGCGAAGCTGGTAACAAGAAGTCCTTCTTTCCGATTGTGTCGAGGTAGAGGAGGAACTTCTTTACAGCGCTATTATAACTGAGCAAAGTGTTGAACTTCCAGCCATTCAGTAGGTGTAGTTGTTCTATAGACGGAGCAATCGTCCCTCTTCCGGACAAGAAAGCCTTTAGCTTGCCCAAATGTTCGGTGGGGTCCATCTAACTCGAAAAGAGAGAAGCCGTCGAATCAATTCACGTTCTATTGGCACGCGTCGAACGGCTTATCTGTAGATTTCTGAACTACCAGGAATCAAGGATGAGAGTCTTTCGAAAACGAGGAGGAGGTTTTATCCAAAATGAGAAACAGTTTGGAATATTATGATGCAAGAGGTGTCATGCGCATCATCACACCTTACAAACTATTACGAATGGCTCAGCTCTGTAAACTTTCACCTGGATTACTCATTCATAGTGAGTTAAAGCCATTAAAAACAATTCAAACAATTACAAAGAAGTAAATGCAAAGCAAGACTTGGTACAACGCTTTAGTTCTCATTACGAATGTCTGATTATATACACATTTTTTTTTTTTTTTAATCAGCATGCCTTAAAACTTCTAACAAGTCAAGAGGGATATTGATCCACAACCTATCTATCGGATCATGTCCCTCTGATATCCCCCTTGACAGTTTGTCTGCAGTATTTTCTTCTGATACCACCCTCTCAGGATGTATGTTGAGGTCGTGTTCTATCAGTAAATTTTGTATGATCTTCCATTCTTCGTTTACATCTTTATCTTTTGACTTCCTATTTCTCAAAGCCCCTTCAGAAGTAGTATTGTCTGTCCAGACGATGAAAGTTTGTCCTTTCTTCCAATTCATCTCTAACACCATCAGAATACCCAAGCGTATCGCTATTGTCTCCAACCAAGCAATCTTGTACTTGTTTCCTTCTCCGGCATCATCTAAAATCCTAAATTGACACCATTTCTTTCCGATTAGGATACCGATGCCAAAGGATGTTGAAGCATCTCCGACCCAATTGATTTCCCTCGGCGTTTGTACCCCTATCAACCTCATATTTCTAAAATTCGTCAATGTCAATAGCCAGTATTCTAAATCCTCTTTCACGTCTTCCGGGGTTAATTGCACCGCATTCTTATTAAACCACGCTTTCTTCCATCTATGTATCGAATTTAGATAACATCTTAACTGAGGAAGCAAGTATGAGACATGATTTAATTTTCCTGCTATCATCTCTACCTGATTATATGACGATTTATGATTGTCTTGAAGGAAAACGTTGATTTCTTCTCTTCTTTGTGATAATTTATTTTCTGGCAATCTTACTGTTTTATCGAATCCATTCCATATGAACCCGATAAATTTTTGTTCATAACTAAATTCACACAATTTATCTTCATTCGTTACGACACCTAATTGTTTTGACCTTTTCACAATGTCAATCATTTTTGTCGTTGATTCTATCCTTTTGATAAACAGATTATCATCTACCCATCTGAACACGTTCATTAAATCAAATTCTTTTAACATTATCTTCTTCCAAGCATCTGCTGGTCTCCCGAATGATCCACATCCAGCAACTCCCCCGAAAGTTATTCTTGTGTCCAACAGCAAGTCTCCATTAAAATCAAGTACCATCAGGAATTTCCACTGATCCATTCTCGTTGGAATCTGTCTGTAAGCCTTTTCCCAATCAAACAATGCTAACAACCACTTATCTTTCGACAATCTGAAGAAATTTGCCACAATATTAAAATCATCCCAAGTCGTCGTAAAATGTTTTGCGTCTACAAATGAATTAACTGATGGTACTTCTATTTCTTGTTTCAAGAGCGATAGCTTGTTTATCGGCTTCTGTCTTGGGAATGATAAATCGTTTATTGGTCTCAAGGACCCATCACCATTTATTACCGCACCGAGAGGATTCGATCTGAAAAATTCATACACTTCCTTCACCTGATCGTGTTTAAAAGGGCCATACATCCGCTTAGCTTTTATTTCTTTTTTCATTGACAATTCTATCTTTTCTTTCGCCAGAAGTGAAGACGTATGGTTTTTCGGAGTAAAATAATCAAGTCCTGGAATTCTGTGCTGTGGAATTCCTTGATCAAATCCTTTCTTGAATCCTTCCAACACATCATCAAACTCGTTTTTTAAATCATTCTTCTTTAAAGCTTCATCCCAGGCTTCTATATTCATTTCACATTTTATCTCTGTTGGCCACCCGTTTGGCAATTCATTTCCTTGTCTTTCTAAGTTGACAGAAACATAGCTGTTCGTCATTTCTTCTTGCTTCTGACTTTCTTCTTGTAGGAGATCATCTAATGTTCTTATCTTTGTCGATGTGATTCTCTCTTTGATTTCTTTGTCACTACACAATTCTTTATTTCTATTTCATGAACAACAATCATAATTAGAATACAAATATCAAAAAGAGAAAAACATTCTATTTTTAGAAACAATCAATCATTTAATATAAATATTTCACAACACATTCACACTGACTTTTCCTTCCCTCCTGTCTTCGCTGCTAACAATGCAGCTTTCTTTTCAGCGTACTTGGGATCAAAATTGTTACCTTGATATCCTAGTTTGAATTTTTTCTTATCTCCGCTCTTTGATTCTCCGGAACCACTCGCTGAAGCTGATGATTGTCCAAATTTCTGTTGACTCTGTTTTACAAACACTTTCTTTTCTGGTGGCTTTCCTGTTGCTGCATTCCAACCTTCTCTTTCACCGCCTTCTCTATAAGGATTCTCTAATCCGAAAAGTTCTCCTAAAGATGATTCATTGTTAGCATCTTTTCATTTCAAGTTGAAATTATACATCATCATACCTTTTACTCTCGCATCGGTAAAGCATTCTTCAACTACTATTTCATCATATTTTGAAATATCTGGCGGTGCTACTTTTCCTTTATACACTACTCTATTGATCAATGCGTTTGACCTGATGTTAATGTCGTATTTTAAAGCTGTCATCCAACCATATTTGCCAACTATTTTCTCAACATTCTTCTTGTGTAATTCTGCCCATTCTGGGAATTTCACTAAACCTATTGATCGCAAAGCTGCCACAAAACCTATGTAATGTAAACTCCATTCGCCGTAAGTTTGAAGCCATTCGTCTGGATATGGCAGTCCGGTATAGGATTCGAACTTGTCATCTGATTTTATCTTTTTCTTTGCGTGATAGCTTAATGCTGAGTTTTGCCATTCTTTACTGAAAATTGTTAAGGGAATTGGGTATCGTAACTCTCGTATATTTCTATCAAAATATGGGGTGTAGCTAAGGTTGTTAGTTTCTGTAGTTTTTCCATCAAAAAACCACATACCACCTTCAAACACTCCTCCATGCTCCTCTTCTTTGTCTTCATCGTCGATAATTATCGGATTATCTGACTTAGTTCTTTTTATTAATGGCTTTTCCTTCATCAAATCAACATTTCCATCATTTTCAACTCTAGGTAATCCTGAGTTGTTTCTGTTACTTAATGGTCGTATGATTCTGTTTTCAGGTATTCTCAACTCTTGATAGATTTTCATGTATTTAGCTGATTCTTCGGCTTTTCCTGCCATCACTAACTCCATTGCCTTGTTGAAGACCTCATCTTTGTCTTCTAAGTTGATTGACTCACTACCTTCTAGAGTTTCAGTAGCTTCATCACTTTCTTGGATTTCTATGGG
Source organism: Melampsora americana (assembly GCA_022264835.1). Classification (NCBI taxonomy): domain Eukaryota; kingdom Fungi; phylum Basidiomycota; class Pucciniomycetes; order Pucciniales; family Melampsoraceae; genus Melampsora; species Melampsora americana. The sequence continues at coordinate 46,618 of JAIFHY010000135.1, read as the reverse complement.
TCTGGAACCTAAAGCTGATATGTAAGATTTATCTAGGGATTTATTAACCTCTACGTTAACTGTGTCACTCCCTCCTTGATTTCCTAAATGAGAGAAATCAGAGAAATATATTCAGTCGTTAGTCTTCTCGAAAGAGAAATTAGTTACTCTTAATTTAGCGTACCTTTTGGTACATTGCTATTCGAGCTTGGATTGTTTACTCCCGAATCATCGATCTCTGCCTGATTCGTTTGGAGTTCACCCTGTCTACCATTGTCTAAACCTGGACCTTGTGATTTGGTTCCCTGATCGTTGATGTTAATCTGATCAGATTGGACCCGTTTTTCTATTCCTCTGCGTTTGTCTTGACTCGTATTCACTGGAGGCTGGGTCATCCTCGCTTCTTGTGGTCCGGTAAGCATGATTGCTACTGCATCTTTCTCGCTATTCTGATTGCCTTTTCTTGTGTTCGGTTTTGATATCGTGTCTTTCTTCTTTTAAAATTGTAAATCGATGAAATTATAATAAAACAACCGAGAACAAACAAACAAAAAAAAAAAAAAAAAAATTGAGAGAGAAAAAGCGCCTCCTCAAGTGGTGAGGAGGTATCGGCGAGGACGGATTTCTTGAGGGAGAAATCCTGTGGGAGAACTTCAGGAGTCTCAGACACGCTGGCGAGGGGGGAGAGTAGGATTCTCCCTCTTCCTATATCTGAAACTCACATTCAGGTCCTGACTGAACATCATGTTCAGGAGTCATGCTCCTGGACCTCCGTCTCAGCCGTACGAGCAGCCAACGCGTCTTTGACGCGTTGGATTACCTAATAGCCGGTAGCCTCCAGGACCTGTCCGGGCCGACAGAGCCTATGTTCCACGGGCAGGCATGGACAGGGGTAACCTCCGTCGTACCTCCTACGGGTACCAGGTATGATTCAACGGATGTACATTGCGTGACAGATTGTAGCACATGTCACACATGACGTTTGTACTTTAGATTAGAGAGAGGAGAACCTATTAGATTCCTCATCCGACAATCTATTATTATTACTAGTCATTAATAGGAAGGGACTCTCAACCCTTGTCGTACAGAACCCCAGACTGAGCCTTAACATCTTAACTCATTTGTTTCTGAGTATTGCAAAAGAATCCCTGAAAATGCGTAACCCGATGAATCAACCTGAATAACCCGTTTCTTATGAAAATCAAAATGAAGTAAGAATGGGGACTCAGCAAATAAACGTCATAACAATTTAAAAGCATCCTTCGCCGAATCTCGCTCCAAACCCTTTATTACATCAGAATTAGCAGTTGTCAAATCTGTCAATGGAGTAACAATTTGAGAAAAGGAAGGAATGAAACGCCTATAGAAGTTTGAGAAACCCAAAAAGCGTCTGAGATCACCCAAATCAACTGGATACGGCCACTTGGCCAAAGTATCTAATTTCTTTGGATCCATCTGTAATCCACCTGTTGAGATGACAAAACCTAAAAACACTACTTCAGAAACAAAGAACTCGCACTTCGCAGGTGAAGCAGTTAAATGATGTTCAGACAACTTAGCTAATATTTGTTCAATATGTTTAGAATGTTCCTCCTTTGATTTGGAGAATATCAAAATGTCATCTATAAAGACAAAACAAGATATATCCAGGTATTCTCGCAAAACCCATTGAATAAATTGTTGGAATGTTGCCGGTGCATTTGCTAAACCAAACGGCATCACTGTGAATTCAAATAATCCCCAAGGTGTCCTAAAGGCTGTTTTCCATTTGTTGCCTTTCTTGATCCTAATCAAATTGAAAGCAGACTTTGAATCAATTTTAGAAAAAACAGTGCATCCTTTCAATTGGTTTAACAACCATGACATAACCGGGATCGGATAGCTATCACGCTTAGTTATTTTGTTCAAACCCCTGTAATCAACACAAGGTCGATTTTTCTTACCAGGAACCTTTACAAAAAAATCGGCGCTGCTGCTGGGGAGGAAGAAGGTCTAATAAAACTTTTTTCTAACATCTCATTCAGGTATTCGCGCAACTCACTCTGCTCTGACTGAGCAAGATTATAAAGTCCTCCAAATGGGGGATCGCAATTGGGTTTGAGATCAATTGCAAAGTCAAATGAGCAATGTGGAGGAAGTACAAATTCCTGCGGAAAGAAAACATGTGAGTACTTGTGGCATGATTTTGGTAGATTCAGAGGAAGGGACTGTTCAGAAGAAATGGGTAAAGAAGGAATAGAGTTGCTGGAAGATGTTTGATCCTTTGAATAAATTTGCTGAGATTGTGCCGACTTGTTGTCAAATGGAAGAGCTGTTTCTGTGATGGAGCCAGGAAATGAAGAAACAGATACAACAGATGAAGACTCACAAGAATCTACAGATAAAACAGAATCTGTCATTGCTGCTACCACAACTCCTTCAATAGCAAGATAGACCCCATTCTTATGACATATAGCGGATGCTCCCACACTCTTCATCCATGGTAAACCTAATATAATATCTTGCCCATGAATAGAAGTTACTCCTAATTTAGCCGACAATTTAACTGGAGAAGAAGAATTAGAAATGGCTGTCAAGGTACCACACCATTCTTTATCAACAATTCCACTCACTCCTGCCAAACCGTCAAACCCAAAACATCTCATCGGCTCTCTAGAGATTGTTGAAATATTATGATTCTCGACCAAATCCTGACTGATCAAATCTGCCATAGCTCCAGTATTGATTAAAGCCATAACAGCAACTGGAGAACCTGAATTCAACAAAGTGAAAGGTACTATGAATTTACCATTTGCAGCTTGACTTGTATCTATTCTGATGGAACTAATATCGAATTGCTCTTCTGTCTTCATCTCAGGGTACATAACTTCATTCATTCGAGAGAAATATTCATCCATAAAGCTATTCATAGCTATTGATTACTGACAAATGAACAAACACAATTGAATTAATGTCAAATTCCTCAATTACCGGTTCAACTTCAACTTGAGATACATTCTTGATATTCAGGAATTTCAGCTTTTCTTGTAAAGTTTTGTTCTGATTCGGACAAACTCCTTTCAAATGAGAACCTTGTAAGTCATAATTCTTCAAACATTTTGCACAAATCTTATGTTCTCTACAAGCATCCATAATTTGAAAGAACAAAGACGGCTTCTTCTTTGAAGTATTCAAATTTATGGCATCCACATCCATCAGAACCACCTGATCTGGTCGATGAACAGGAACCGGAGTTGGTTTGAATTGATGAAAATGTTGCGTGTCCGGCTTATGAGATTTCTTGATATACGCTGAATGATCCAAAGGCAACTCTGACAACTCTTGAACTATTTTGGCTGCTTGAACTGCCATGTTCATCTTCTCCTGAAGTACCTTACTTCCAACCCATCCTTGCATTCTTACTGCTTCCTTATACACATCTGGATCTAAACCTTGAACATATTTGGTGATTGCATCTTCTGGTGAAATACTGATATGAATAACCAAAGATAAAAACCTTGAATTATAATCAACAATAGTATGCGCTCCTTGCCGACAATTATCCAATTTCTTTCGATTCGTCCTATCTTCATTCTTATCAGAGAATACAGTTTGTAATTCCTGCAAGAAAGCCAAAAAACTTCGCAAAGGGCTCAAGGTGTAATCTAGTGCTTGAAGATCATCGAATCCATCAAAACTTCCTTGAATTGCAGCATTCTGCTCTAATAAAGACTGAAACCACAAACTAGCAGTCAATCTTGGTTCAAATAAAGTCGAAAGCCAATTCATCTTGAACTTGTCGTCTTTATTACTGAAGTATAATTCATTAGTCCGAATCTCTTGATAAAATTCTTGAAAGAATGACTTCAAATGAGAGGCCGTCCAGTGAATTGTATATTATCTCTAAACCTCGGAATAGGAACCGATTGAGAGACAACCAAATGAGCACTTGGAGGCTAAAAGGGAGCCCTCTGAGATTGATGCGGAGGAAAAGTTGCAAACTGTGGGAACGGTGTGTGCTGCTTAGGCTTGTATTGTGGTTGAGGATAGAAATTATTTGAATTTACTGGTACATTGATTTGCTGAGGAGGAATAAAATGAGGAAATTGAAACGGAGGGGGATTCATTCGATGAGGAATCTGAGGAATCTGATTATAATATTGATCATTTGAAGGATTTTGAACTTTAGAAGGTCCAAAATATTGAGGGATCTGTGGTTCATAAACCATTGGAATCTGTTGATGAGGAGTGGGAACTTGATGAGGAGGTAAATCCCTCTGAATATTCAAACCATCCACACCATTAACCAAGTCTTGAACAGAAGAACGCATGCCTTGAGGAGTAGCATTCATCCTTTGATATGATCTATCAAGGAATGAATGCGAGATTCTGCTAATTGACTCTGAAGCTGATTAACTTGCTCCATCAAATTAGTAATTTGAAATCTTGATGATGGTCGCTGTGGTTGAGGAGCCTCAAGATCAAATAAGGAGGATGCCTCCGTACTTCCACTCCTTGGTTTCCAAGGATCCATCAATTTTCTTCTTCGGATATATCTGAAGAAATAGATGAATCAGGAGTATATTCTTCAAAACGATGTTGAAGCTGATGAACACTTTCAATATCTTTGAAATAAGGAAAATTGACTAATAAATCTGAATCAGAAAAAGGATTTTCTTGTGGAAAATCAAAGTATGGCAACTCTTGGAGAAGAAATAAATCGTCGATTAAGAAACTTTGAAGAGGAATCTGAATGTATGCGTGAGAAATTGATAAAACTTGAAACATAAAAATAAATAAAATAAACTTATTGAAAATTAAAAAGGAAGTAAAAGAAAAAGATAATTAAGATTTAAAGTATTAAATTTAAAAGAAAGGATAATTAAAATTTGAGAAATTAAATAAGATTTGAAAAAAATTATATTTGAAGATCGAGATTAAAATGTGATGGTCTACCTTGTATCTTCTGATACAGGTCTGGTCTTGAAACGTAAGACATGTTCTAGTCTAATAAAAGATTGAGTTTCTAAATAAAGATGGAAGATAATAATAATCTCGATGAAGAAAAAGAAAAGAGAAAATAGACAAGAACAACAGATTTATAAAACTTATAGAATCAGGAACAAATAATTAGTAAATTAAGGAACAAAATATAAAACAACATGATTATCTACAGTCGCCTCTGATAAAACCGATAGCTGTCAAAAGCAATACTCTTTGAAAACCAATACATTTTGGCCAAGGATTTTTCTTATTTGCAGTGAGATTCCCCCTGACAAAACCAATACTTGGCAAAAACCAATAGTTTTTGACCCAAATTTTTGGGTATTGGTTTTATCAGAGTCGACTGTAATTTGTAATACAGACTATCTACACCACGGGAGGGTTTTGTGGTCTGGAGACCGCCCTCTGCACAAGCGGTCTGCAGACAGAGCATAGGTTGCCCAGAAATGGTCTGACCCGGTCTTGAAAGTTCTTGACAATTCCTCCCAGTTCTAGGAGAAGGACTGGGTTTTGAGGTGTTGCATTGTGGGAGTGTTGCTAAAACCACATGTCCACCATTGTGTTGTTACGTGTGTTTGACACCCTCTTGGGCACACTCAAATGTGGTGCTAATGGTTGGTATTGATTTTTCTGAAGGAAAAAGGATGGATTGCCCAGTCTCAGAAATCTCAAATTCTGAGGACTATTCGGAGACCTGGTAAGACCATCTCTGGGCAACCTATGCTCTGTCTGCAGACGGCTTGTGCGGAGGGCGGTCTCCAGACCGCAAAACCCTCCCGTGGTGTAAAATAGATCTAAATTGTGATACGGACTTTCTGAAAACAGAAATAATTATGAAAGTGATGTCTAAGTTTATGACATTGAGGTGATAATGAAACAATCAATTAATATTGAGCTGAGAATTTGAGGGAGGATGGTCGGTGAATGAGAAAGAGTGGGAAAAACCAATTCTATGGGGGTGTCCCTTCCCTCCATCTTGAAATTTTGTCAAACTTCATCCCAGACTGCGAGTGAATCTGGGATATGGTTCAAGATTGACCAAGCTTATCTCTGCTTAGCTGCGAGGCGCGCGGACCCCGACTTCAACTCGAGATTTGGAATGTTTCCAAGATTTCTCCGCTCATGACCCAAGATTTGAAAAAACTGCCGATAGATTTTACAACGGCTGTAATTACAGATGAGGCAATATGAATCATGCATCTCTTAGAGCAACACCAACGTTGTCCTGACGATTAACTTAACAAAGTCTCTCTTGCGCGGCCGCGTCCGTTAAGGCTGTTTTTTGCTATATTATAGGAACGGTGGCGTTGCTCTTACCCGGCTGAAAAACTAGCTTTCATCTACTCTGACCACAACAAAAACTGATTGCCTGGAGGCTGGAAGTCAGCAAAGTTGTGGACTCAGGATGATAGGGTTGTAGGCCTGAAAGATTTTTTACAGCAAAACATGAACCAAGTTACGCACGATTCTCGCAACCTTCTGCCGAACCATCTTTTGAGAAGTACAGCTCCACGCCCGCCTTGCGAGGCTGTACGAGGCTGCTGAGGCGCAGCCTCGCAAGGCGGGCGTGGGGCTTTATTAAGTTTGAAGTACAGCATTTGCATTTTGATTGGTGCTGGGAAGTTCTTCGGCTTAGTAAAGCCAGTCCACATCGAGGAGGTCAACCGAATCATGAGAATTTTACATAAACACTTGACTCTTTATCCTCCCCGCGGGTTGAAAGGTTTATCCCATCATTTCCCTTGCTTCTTCTCAATTCCTCTTCATTCAAATGCAACATCCGGATTTGAATTGTTCACCTGACCCTCTCGTCTGCCCTTCGATCCAGTCGGAACGTACCGCTCATGGCAGCATGCCCACGTCACCCCACTCACGCGATAGCCTACAAACCAAACCTGCCCGATACAATGGCGATGTTCAAATCCCGGATTCGAAACCCGAGTCGACCCCTACAATCGTGGCAGACAATATATCAAATCCCAAAAGCCCCTTCCTTCATTGGCTTTCAGATCCCGACATTTCACATCAGAGAAATGCTTTCTTTAAGATGATTGTTATGGGGGTCGCTATCACAAGTGTCGCAATATTCGCATTCCTAAGTATTTATTGGGGTTCAATATGGAAACAACCAGAGTATAGGAATAAATTGAGGGGTATTGTCGTTGATTTTGATCGAGATGTCATCGGACAGGCTGTGGTTACTGCCTTCAAACAAAACACGGGCCAATCTACTCAAGTGACTTGGACCATTGTCGATGCATCTAAATACAGTACACCCGAAGGAGTGAGTCAAGCAATCCTTGCGGAAGAATACTGGGCTGCTATCGTTGGTGAGTGGACTTTTACAGCAAGTTGGTTGTCACTGCGAATGAACTCTGATGCTTCTGGATCCACAACCAGTCAATCGTGGTGCGAGTGCCAGTCTACAAGCGGCCGTGACACGACAGGATCCAACATACAATGGCTCTTTGGCAGTAACTGCATATGGGTGTGGGGCTCGTAATGACAATGCTTACATCTCATCTATATTACCCAGTGTAAGAAAATTCCGAAGAGTTATGCCTGAGCACATTCGAAGGACTGATATTTAACTCGTCACTTCATAGATTAACGTCGGGATGCGAAACGCTGCGACTACTTTCGCTAGCTCGCACGCCCGGTCTCAAGCAGACATAGCGGCCTTGGGTACTTTGATGCGCACAGCACCACAGACAATCACCCATCCTTTGGGATATGTCATGAATGATTTACGGCCGTTTGATGTTCCAGTGTACGTACCAAAAAGTACAGGAAATTGAAGACTCGAAGAGGTTTACAATGCTAACCAATACAATCCTCCCTTTATACTATCAGTGCACAGGCCGTGGTCTTTGTGGGGTTGATTTACCTCTTGATTATATCTTTCATCTTGACTGTAAGCAGAGACCACTAGATCTTGATAGATTGGCTAAGGCACTGACTAAATTTCCCTTCCAGTTGCTCAACTTCAATGCTCGCATGTCATCTGGCCTCTATTCAAAATTGAATTTCCGTTCGCTAATCATAGTGAGGGTTGCTACCCCTTTCTTCATGTATTTTTGCCTATCTGTAAGCAGTATTTCCCTCTTCTTAATACGGGAGTAAGACTGACGATTTTATTTGGTCTCAGTGTGTCTATGCCCTCATCAGTCTGGCATTCAAAGTGCCCTTTAGCAGATATTATGGTAGAGGCGGGTTTCTGATATATTGGGCAATGTCTTTCTTAGGAATGGCAGCCCTGTAAGTAATCTTTCGGTGAAGCATCATATTGCACGACAGAGACTGACAAAATTTCCGACATCGTTTTCCCGACCACTAGGGGCTTTTCAGTGGAAGCTTTAATTACTATCTTGACACCACGGTTCATACCCTATTTTCTAGTTCTATGGCTGTGAGTCTTTCATATCCTATCATTCCATAAAAGCATTTTAAGCGCTTAGAGACTGAGTTATAGCCATTTTGACATCATAGTATTACAAATATCTCAATATCATCATCTCCGATAGACATGCTGCCCGGTGTGTTTCGATATGGTTATGCGGTAAGCTAGCAGATCCAACCTATCACGTCTCAAACACCCACTCATAATTCCTTTGGTTTTTTTAGTTCCCATTTTACAATTTATCAAAGACGTTCAGGACGATTATCTTCAATACAAAAAACGAGTGTCAGTCTTCAGAGTAATTTTGTGAATTGAATGTCTCAGCTAAACATCTATATTTGGTCTGCTTAATAGTCGGGCTAAATTTCGGAGTACAGGTTGCATGGATAGCTCTTTCCTTAACAACCCTAACCCTCTTGCAATTTTACAACCGTCGAAAAGAACAAATCCATATGCGAAAATCGAATCCAGTATGAAACTTTTCGAATTCCCATTTCTATATAATCTAGCAGACTAGTATTAAACTTTTAGTTTACAATATGTCAAGCTTGTCAATTCTTGAACAATAATTTATTATCCTCATCTGCTTATTTAAAGTTGTAAACATCATCCATTACACTGAAGAATTCTCCACGGACAACATTTTCACGTAATTTACGATCGCATTATCTAAAAGCAGCATCTCACAAGTTGTTCATATGTCTCATTCTTCATTTTTTCTTCCTACCAGGACTTATGTCAATAGTTAAATTTCGGGCTGTATAGCTTTCAAATTGTACATATCTTACCTTTGTTTTTTATCTTTGGTCTCTTGAGAAGATCCGCATCATCTTACTCTCCATTTTGTAATTGTCACTAACATGATGAATTAATTGCAATCTCGACCACTGTATTCACAAGACCTTACGCGCCTATGATTATTCTTATTTTCCTGTCAAGATGGAGGTATTGAGCTCAGCTATCAGTTTACTCTTTGATATGAATCCAGATCATCGAAGGATAGGATAAATCCATCAATTCAAAGGGTTGCACAGGAAGAGTATGAGATCAGTTACTATCATCCGTCTTACAATGACATCATGTTACAAGCTGCTACATAGATAGTCTTCAAGACATATTTTGAGACTTTTCAAATAACCGCTTGGTTAAGGCCACGTTGATGTCGATGCCCTCCTGAACTTGTTTGGGTTAAACAAGTAGCCCTTTCTTTGGAGCTAACGCTGATTTATGTTCTAGTTTTTTGAGATTTGGCTCCGAATAATCAAGCTATCTTGTTGTGTTAATATATGTATCTTTGTATTCCTTATTCCTCTCCTGGTACAGTCAACTCCCTCTAAGTGCATCTTCCTCTGTGTGCATATTTCCTTAAATGCATAGGAATCCTTTGCCGCCAAAAATGGCGGCAGCCAAATCTTGAGTTAAATGCATAACCTCTTAATGCATCTATTCTTGGCCTTGTCCAGAAGTGATCTGAGCGCTACTTTTGGGGTTTTGTAAAAAAAACCTTCCACAGTTAGGTTAAAAAGTGCAAAGTGCCCATTCATGCGGATCTACACCCTTCCCCATTCACTAAGTATTGGCCAATACTAGTATAGTATAGTATAGTGGCTGCGTTGACTTCACAGATGTAATTTTCCCCCAGATTGTATATGCATATTTTATGTATTTAGAGGGAAAGTTCTTGTAACTGAATATTTTATCCGTTTAGAGAGAGAATTCACCTTATTGCATATCTTATGCATTTAGAGAGCATGATCCCTAACTGCATAATCCTCTAAATGCATAGATATGGGGTTCCGCCAATCTTTATGCATTTAGAGGGAGTTGACTGTACATAGTGGTATCTGTTCCACATTCACACACCAATAACACTGGAATTCAAGAAGTAGATGTAGATTCAAGCTATGCCAATGTTGTGAAATGAATCTGAGATGTTGAGTCTGTGATTTGATTGTGATTTGATGTGAAAGTGCTACAAATTACCCGAACATTTCCGAATCTCCATAAACACTCCATCGATCGATCAACGTCATACTTCTAACCCATTCACGATATTTAAATAAAACTCAGCAACACACCACACGCGATCTTACCTCTATAAGCTACTTCACCACTATTATCAAATTATCATCATGACCATCTCATTACTTGCTCTTAGAGCCACTTCTCGGTCAACCTCCGTACTGGCTAATCGTCAGAACTTGTTGAGATCTGTTACCACTTGGTCTAATGTTCCTGCTGGACCTCCAGATCCAATCTTGGGTAGGTCTATCAGTGTTTGACTTGAATTTTCAATCCCTTTGAAATTTAATTTCATAGCTCATTGTAATCCATCATTTCTATCTTGTGCTTCTTACAGGTGTTACTGAAGCTTTCAAAGCTGACACTAGTCCACAAAAGATGAACTTGGGTGTAGGCGCTTACCGGGATGAGAATGGGAAACCGTTTGTATTACCTTCAGTTCGAAAAGTAAGTCAACCATGATTGATTTATAAAGTTGATTGATTCTCAATTCTCTTGAAACGCTTGCCAAAAAAAAATGATTGATACTTTTGATTTATTCAATTTTGATATCAGGCTGAGTCTGATATTGTAGCTGCCAAGTATGATAAAGAATATCTTGGAATCACTGGTTTTCCAGAATTCACCAAACATGCTGCTATCTTGGCTTATGGAAAAGATAGTGCACCACTCAAAGAGGGTCGCGTAAGTTCAATGTAGTAACCGTCAATCTAACAAAAAAAACCACGGTCAACAGAGTCACATGGACTAAAACAATCCTAATTTATACCTTTTACGATCCACATAGGTTGCTATCACTCAATCAATCTCTGGTACAGGTGCTTTGAGAATTGGAGGTGCTTTCTTGCAAAGATTTTATCCTCACTCCAAGACTATCTATCTTCCATCTCCGACTTGGGGAAACCATATTCCAATCTTTAAGGATTCTGGATTAGAAGTTAAAAGTTATAGATATTATGACAAAAAGACCGTGGGCCTAGATGCCAAGGGTATGCTTGAGGACATTAGAGTATGTATTGTGTTTTATTTGTTTTGGGTCATGAAGAGTCTTGGAATTCTACTTCTGCTTTTCTACTTGAGTTCATAAGCGCTGATTGACTTCAATCTAGAACGCACCAGACAAATCAATCATCTTGCTACACGCTTGCGCTCATAACCCAACTGGAGTGGATGCTACTCAGGAACAATGGAAAGAGATCGCTCAAGCTGTCAAGGTATGTTTCCTTCTCATGAATTCAGTCACACGAACCACTGACTTACGTACGCGTGTATCTCAACTTGTTGCGGGTATACAGGAAAAGGGACATTTCACTTTCTTTGATATGGCTTACCAAGGATTTGCATCAGGAGATGTAGACCGTGACGCATTTGCACCTCGATACTTTGTCTCTCAAGGTCTTGATATTGTCCTTTCTCAATCATTTGCCAAGAACATGGGTCTTTATGGTGAACGAGTTGGAGCTTTCTCAGTCGTATGTTCTGACAAGGAACAAAAGGCTAAAGTTGAGAGTCAAATTAAGATTTTGGTCAGACCTATGTACTCTAACCCACCTGTACATGGTGCTCGGATCGCTGGAACAATCTTGAGTGATCAAAAGCTCTACGCACAATGGTCAGTTATTCTAAGTTTTATATATGGATGGAGATTCCAAGGTACTGATACGTCTCTCAAATGACTCTCGTATACTGGTAGGCTTGGAGAAGTCAAATTGATGGCTGATCGAATCATTGGAATGAGGACAGCACTGTACGACACCCTTGTTAACGAACTGGGCAGTAAACGCAATTGGGATCACATCAAGTCTCAAATCGGGTGAGTCGCAGTCATCTTTCTGATCTTCTGTTCCATTACACCAATATCTGACGTGTCTGTGTGCTTTGATGTTCCCATCTCATTGCGCTACACGTACCACGTCATCAGAATGTTTTGTTTCGCTGGAATTTCACCTGAACAGGTAGAGAAAATGACTAAAGATCATCATGTCTATATGACGAAAGATGGACGGATCTCAATGGCTGGTCAGTTTCTTCTTATGGATGTTATTTTGCATCATCTCAATGTTATCATTGGTTCGAATATTGATGTGTGACACTTTCTGACTTTGTGGAATAGGTGTGACTCCTCATAATGTTAAAAACTTGGCTAAAGCATTACATGATGTGACCAAATGAAAGCGTTTTGTATAAGTCGAAAATGACCAATGAAGTTCAACCCCATCTCCCATAAATTTCAACTTTCAATCATTTGTTTACATTAGTTTTTGAAACTTGCTGCTCCTTTTTACTCATACGATTGCAAGTCATTCTTAAGATATCAATTTTTTGAATCATCCACGTATCCTGGGATCATCCAGGTGAAATTTTCCCCATGCAAGGGACTTGTGCCATTCTATCTGGTAAATATATATCCACAGCTTGGGTTCAAGCCATAAAGTTTAGGACACTAAATGTGTTCAAAAACAGACTGCGTTCAGGAGCTCTTGGGCACTTGATGGGCAGTATCCTGGTTTCATACGTACTAATAGCCCGTGGTTGAGTAGCATCCCATTGACAGAGCCCAATGATTACACCTTTCTCTAAGCAGAGCCCTTTTCACTTTTTTCAGACTACGTTCGAAACCCAGTAACCGCTCATTTTTATCTATGTCCAATGGGGAAGAGGTTCAAGTCTCCCAAATGTCAGTCAATATCTTCATGCAACAGGTGACGTGATTTGTGGTGTTATGTGAGGATGTAAGTGGAGTGACCTGCACCAATTCACTGAATGGGTGAAAGTCACGTATAAATCTTTCAAACTTCAGAGGCCTTATTGATCTCACAGTGAACTTCAATCTCAGGTGCTATTGGATTGGTCTTGCAAGGTACAAGTTGTGCGCTGAAAAAAATGAAGAGAAAGATCTAGGGCATGAAAGGCGAAAACGAAGGAAAGGTCTCCAACGTTTCGGTATGACAAGATTCGAGATATAAGTTCAGGAATGTGCTACCTGTCAATATCAATCTTAGGTTAACTATCAGATTGAATACTAAATGAAGGAAGAACATTATTTATATATATGACATTGTCGGACGTACTTTTGAAATTCAAAACAAATGGTATCGAAAATATTCTCACGAACTTTTACAGCAAAGTAACTTCTCAAAGAGTTTCAGATGGCCCAGCTTCTTGTCGTTCTTGAAGTCGAGAGACAATAAAGACTAATGTTTTAAAAGTTTGATCATCGGGGGTATGATGATGATGAGAAAGATAAGTAGAAATCAAAAGCGTCAGTTGAAGTTAATTTTGTTTTTTATGGCCAAAAAAAATCAAGGATGAGGTAGGAAAGATCATACGTGATGCATCCAAGAATCGGTCTACACAGTTGACTAAGCAAGATTCTTCGGAGCGAGAGAATCTTGAGTCAGGTGCTTTTGGAACGCACCTGTTTTTTTTGGAAAACCGAAGATGGAGGAAAAATAAGTCAAAATCAGTTAGGTTTCAAAGAAAGACGATACAATTTATAATGGAGTAGGAGTAGGAAAATGAAAAGCTTACTTATCAAAGCACATATCTAATTTGTTTATGAAACGTGATCGTCCAGGTGAATGAATGATTCAAAGTACATTTTTATGCAATAGGTTTGATCAATTTTCCAGACCTGAGCTTGACTTGAGGATGATATTGAAATGAATCAGTTAAATGACTTGACACGAACCCGTAAAAGTATGAATCGAAGTTTGTAATCTAGCTTTAGCTTGTTCTTGTTCTAAAAAAGTTGAGAGCTCTTTCTACATAGATGAGATGTATAAAAGCGAGACAAGGTGAGTCAGTTTCTTAGAATCAAATTCGTCCACAAGCTAGCTTGTTTTGAATACAATATCATGTTAATGATTCTGACCTGAGCTGCGCCATCAAGTTTGGAGTCCATCTGATCGTTTGATAAAAAGTGGAAAATGGTTTGAAACTGAATTTTTTTTGAAGATACAACCTTTGATCTTCTTTAGGTCAAGTATCAGGCCTGCAGCCCCGATTAGCTCCAACCACGAGCTGAAGAGTATCCGACTGCCAAACCGACTCGATGCCTGAAGCTGGCCCGTTCTTGCTAGACTGGATCCCAAACCACTTGTTGAGCACGGCTTGGTCATACAGGATATCAGATTTGATGAAGTAACATTTAGGGAAGGCTCTGCTTTTATTGTTCTCCAAAACTTTTACGGGTACCAGAACATTATGTTTTATATATTTTCGGCTTATGACATGCTGGCAGGCTAGCTTCAAGCCGCGGTCAACTCTCTAAGTGGAAAATAGACAGGATATCTCCGTGCGCCAGTGTTTCAAGAAGCGATGATCACTCTACGCGGCGTGCTAATAGCGTTTCGCACGCACGTCTTAAAATTTACAAGAGAGGAGAAAATATTAAGGATACAAATAAAAAAGTCAAATGAAAAGGAGAAAAGCAAGCGTAATTAAGATGAGATGAAGAAAAATGATAAAATTACAAAGACAACTTCCAACCGAATTCAAAAATCGATCTCCAAGTTTCTTTTGAGATTCAATGAAACTTGAATCCTACATAAACGCCTTCAGACCCTTTGATAGAAAACTCAAAGAATTCTGAAGGTCGTCAATTTGTTGTTATCAGTGATCTTTGAGAAATGTGATTGATCCTTCTGACTCATTTGATTCATCCATCATCTCACGTTCATCCCTGTGATCAAATGAAAATCATAAGAATGTTAAGGCAGGAGAAAGAAAAGGAAGATTTTCAAAGAGTTGAATTGCTTAAAACTCACATGAGGAAAGATAAGTCACTATCAAGGTAATCAAAGAATGAATCCCCCGTAGTTTCAATCTCAATCTCTTCCATAGCCTTTGTAAGCGGACTAGATCTTAAAGGTTTGAAATAATTACTACGACTAGGTCTTGATGGATCCAGAACTAGATCCTCAATAGGTTCGCTTTCCTCCCGAGGGTTTGTATCACCAATAAAAGGTAAACGCAGGTGATGATATTCAGGAACTGATATCATGAGGTTTATGAGAGCTTCTCGTGTTGCAAAGAGATATCTTGCTGCTGTTCGTTGTCGTCGAAGTGGAGAGAAATGAGCCATTGATGGAAAATTGCTAGCTACATATAACTCTCTTTCAAAGATAGAGTGATTCATTTATAATAAAAAAAATTAATGAATTAAAAATGTGTGATAAAGAGATGAATGAAGTGAAGGTGTGTTGTATGGTTGATTAGATGAAGATTAATCTGGTTGATGATAGAAGGAGAGGCAGAGGGAACGGTTATAAGTTGATGTGTGTGAAGGTCAACTTTGTGAATAAATATCGAGAAAGAATTAGATACTCTTTGAAAGTAATTCGGGTTTGTGAAAATTGAGAGGTTTGGAAACGGATGGGAAGTCAAGAAAATAATCAAAAATCCGAGTCAAGTTTTTGATTCCCAAAAACTCTCATTGATCCAGGACGCCATCCCGCGTTCGCCATCTCAAACAATTGCCCTTGTCTCAATCTTCTCGCCGGTGATCGGAATACAAATACCCCAAATTGTCCAGTCGCATGAAGAGATGGCTTTTATCATACCGGAGCCAGTAACTGGTGATCTCATTCAACTCTTTGCTTTCATAATCAATGCGTTGTTTTCAGGAGCGCCATTCTTGCGAGTCACTTATCCGCTAAAATCACTCTTTCAGAACAAGCAAGATCTTGCCCTAATCCATTTTTTTTGACTGAAAATTGAGAAGTGGCGAGATTGCTAGCCATCCATCACATCCTTCTGCCATGTTATCCTTTTTCTATTGTTCGATGATTGATCACTGATCCAATCACGCAGTGTGTTCCAAGACATAGTCATGAAATGCTTAGGGCCAGGCGCATATCTCGTGATGCAAAACACAGCTAACGATAACCAGCTGTCAGCCATGACCAGGTCCATATATGATCGATAAACTTGTATTTCTTTATGATGTGGACTGAAAAAAAATAAGACACAAGATGGGCTGAGCAAAGTTCAATCGCCCTCTAAGTGGAAGCATATAACAGAATTTGGGATAAATGATAAGTTTAATTTCAGGTTTTGGGAGTAAATTGAGTAATTTTTGGGGACGACTTAAACGAATTGAAAAGAAAGCTACTGTCAACTTAAGATAGTTTGAAATTATTTTTGACTCATGATTAATCAAGAAGATTGTATTCTTTGACCAGAAAAAAAAAGAATTGAAAACCTCAATTTATCATCATTTTCAAATTTTCTTGACCAAGAGAATTTTTTATATAAAACTTTGGTTCAGTCTCAATTTACAAAACCCCTTTTTTGAATTTCCCAAAGGTACAAATCCTCCAATTCTTAATCATGTCAATGAATCAATTTCATTTAAAACTCATATTCAAACTTGGATTCTAAATCCAAGTTGTCGAAAAATTTCAAATTTAGATATGTAGGTATAAACAGAAGTTTTGATGGAAAAGAAAAAAGTACGAGAATCCCAAAAAAAAAAACAAAAGAAGATTTGATAAAGAAAATGAAAGAATAACTTGAAATTTTCTCTCAACACAAATTCTTTAAGCAAGCGCAAGCTTAAGTTTCTTTGAAGAGAATCCTCGAATTCTACACAAAAAGAAAAGAGCCCAATCCAATCCAATCCAATCCAAAAGAAAAAAAAAACCCTTGTAAGACTTTGTTATAAAATTTTGAAGATTGAAAAAGAGAAAAAAAAAATGTAACTTACATCAATGGAATTCCGAGTAAATGAGTAGTGATTCGTTCAGGTGGACGAGTTAATCGAATTGAATCTTGATGAATCCCTCTTCTATCTGAATCAAATTTCTTTCCATTAATGTCCCATAAAAGTTTTAAAAGTTCTGATTTTTGATTGATCAATTCGATTTCAAACTTTGATTTTCTATTCAATGATCTTAAAGAAGGTTTATTTTGAATTCCTTGATGATGTTGCTAAATATGAAAAAAAAAAATTCAATTCAATTTTTTTAAAAACCTTCATTCTTAATTGAATAGATTGATAAATGAATAAGCTTACGTTTAATATATAAGATAATGGAATTTTTTGTTTTGAACTGATTTGACGATTTAGGATTGAAGTTGATTTTTCATCATTAGATATAGTTGGACAACGTGCTAAAGGTTTTTGTGAACGTGAAGGAGAAGAAATCCCAATCTGTTTTTGAGAAAGAAGAAAAAAAAGATCAGTTTAATGAATTGGAAGAAGAATAAGAGAAAAAAGAAAAAAAAACCGTACGATAGTTTTTTTCTTTGGGTTTTTAGATGATGAAGATATAACAGAAGAAGTAAGAAGAACAAGAAGAAAAGTAAAAAGTAAATTGGTTTGAATATGCATGACGATCGATGTATAGAAAAAAATAATAACTTCAATTGTGACTTTCAGTATATGAACACAAGAGTCAAGAAAAAATGTAACAAAGAATGGTAAAAAGAAAAAGGATATATATATATTTGTTAACACTAGGAAGAAGTTTGATAAGGGTATATATGTATACAAGGTATTTAACATAGAATAGTCATAAGATTAAGTAAGATGAAACTAATAGATGGAAAAAAAGAATAGAAAAATTGAATCAGAGAAATTGTTAGAGCGAAGTTCGACAACAAGTTTTTTATATACAAACTTTCGATTTCTGAAACAATTTCAAAAAAAAAAACTTTGTCTTGAGCAAGAGCAAGGCGAAGTTGTAATCATTTCATATACTTCACTCCTAGATTTTTTTCACTTTTGTTGAAATTCGTATGGTCGTGAAGGCTTACAAAGTATAAGAGAGAGAAAGGTAGTAGAAAAAAAAAGGGGGGGAGGAGATTGTGTTTGAAAAAAGATTTTGCCTTGGGAGTCGTTGTAACTTATTAAAATAAGCTTGTAACATACTACTATGCAATTGCCTTGATGCATCTTTTCTTTCGTTCTGTCTTGTCTCAGCTCTCTACAACTTAAAGTTTTTCCATCAATATCAGACCATAAGTCAAGACAAAATATATCTCATCTGCACAGAATCAGCGTCAGTCAGGTAAGCAGGCCATCGACTTTAGAAATGCGTTCATCGCTCTATATATCTATTGTGGTGAATTGGTTTAACTTGAATTTTGCGTATTCTTATGAATTTTTAAGCCAAGCACGACGATTGAAAACCATTATTTTACATTCAGTTAATTTTCTGATTAATCTGATTTATCAGAAAAGTCAAAAGTCTTGATGTTGGTTAAATTTCGTTTTAAAGAGACGTCGTTCATTCACCCGAGGTTCGAACTTACGCACCCTACGTAATGGATCATATACTCATATTTTCCCGTGTCTTTTATCTTTGTGCTCGGGCAAGTGATTAATCCAGTGAAGTGTATACTGAGGATAATCAAATTGCTGGTTGCAAACTATTACCAAATGCTTCTATCACCCTAAGGGGTAGATAGGGAATTTCTGAGCCCCCAGGGGTAAAAAATGTTTTTTTTTGCTCTTCAATCTTTCAGTTCCATACACAACATGTGAGGAAATTGTGAACTACCTAGGGCTTGTTTGGTACAAGTTATGAAAGTTCGTACCTTTTGAAAGGTACAAACTTTCCGAGCCCGGAAAGTCGAATTTTGATTTAAGTCGACTTTTCATTAAAAGTCGACTTAAAGGGACCGAAAAGTTGTAATTTGTTTGGAAGGTGAAGGATGATTGGCTTGTTGACCGATGAAAATTCAATTTCTTTTTATTCATTCATCTCTTCTCATCATCACTTTCATCAAACGGTTACCGAATGTCAGATTCCACAGACTCGTTGAGAGAACTGTATTTCATTCTTGAAGACAACAAGAGAGGTGGGCTGAGGGTGGTTTATAACTACGGTGTTGGTGTGGTTTGAAGTGAGGATAGGGGGGTATGGAAGATGTGACTTGTATATTTTCGAAAAAAAAAATGGAATAAGTTGAAAAAAGCTACTTCTTGGGAAAATAATTGACTACTTGGTCAATTATGGTATACAAATATTGTTCTGGCAAATTCCAGACGGTTTTTGCCAGAACGTCAGAACAAAAATCTATAGTGGTATCTGGCATTCTGTCGTTCTGAGACTTTGAACGCCCCAGCAGTCCAGAATACCAGATTCCTACATACAAATCCTCCAGCAGCTTACCCCCGCTCCCATCAGACACCACATCACTTCACCGTTCACCTTCATCACTTCAGTTTCACGGCTATCCCACTTCCACTCATCCGGCAATGGTTCGAACAAGCCGACGTCGTTTGCTCAAACGGTCCGCCCACCTGGCAATTACCGAGAAGAAACACCTGTTACAGACTCACTTATCGATCATGGTGTTCTTGAGAAAACGAAGTTCGGATTCGGAAAGTGCTTTCATACTTCGGTGTCTTCAAGCCATCATCATGCATCAACACGTGCAATCAGAGGCCCTAGCGGACGGTAAGGCTGATTCTAATGATGGATTCCAGCGCAGGAAGCCGTTGTACATGTTTTTGCTCGCAGCACTCGAGTACCACCTCACCACTACAAATTCGGTCCATCTTGTGCTACTTGGGCGTCGCCTGCGTCAAATAGGTGAAACTGGACTGGATCGGCTTGAAGAGGCTCTGAAGATTTTGAATTCAACGCGGTATGTTCAGGATCGGTCATTGCGTGAGAGGAAAGGCATAAGGAACACAGCATTTCCGCAAAGACTGTGGGAAGGTGGTGACACTTTCATAGCAATTGTAAGTATACTCATTTTCTTATGATGACTTGTTGGCTGCTCATTGCTCATATTGATTTTGCTCTTGTTTTTTGGTCCACTAGGCTCGAATGAGTGAGGGTAGCTTTTGGAACTTAGTCGATCGAATCAAATCCAGTGGCGTATTCCACAATCGGTCATATAACAGACAAGTGCCCGTATCATGGCAACTTTTGGTAGCTCTATCGAACTTCGGATCTTCGGGAAATGGAGGTGATTATTCACATCTGGCATATATGTTTCACATCTCAGGTGCGAAAACTCTCTTCATTCGCAAACTCTCTTTTTGTTTACTGAATCAATCTAATTTATTAGAAGGCAGCGTCCAAAATTGGACTAATTGATGCATCTTTGCCATCCTTGAACTCGAGAAAGCCTGGGTGGTTTGGCCCAATTCGTATGAAAGAGACATGTTGAAATCAAAGATGACATCCACGGTTTTCAAGGATACGGTGGCCTTCCTGGATGGAACTCTCATACCACTCGCCTTCGCACCGGTCAGCAATCCCAAAGACTACTGGACGCGAAAGCATTTTTATGCTTTCAACGTAATGTTAGTGTGTGACATACACAAAACCATACGATTTTATGAGCTCGGTTGGTGTGGATCGGCTCATGATCAAAGAGTATTTCGTTCATCTTTAGTAAGCCTTTTTTGTGGATAGCTTGACTGTGGTGGCCCGGTAAGAGACTATACTGACTTACTCACTTTGTTCTAGCTTTACACAAACTCTTCAGACTTCCTGGAAGATGATGAGTATCTCTTGGCCGATTCAGGTTATACTCTATCTAAAAAGGTTATCACCCCTTTCAAAAGGTCTCAGGGTCGACAATTGAGGGAGCATCAGGAAGCATTTAATCTAGAGTTAAGTAAATGGAGAGTGGTCATTGAACAAAGCATTGGAATGCTCAAAGGCCGCTTCCAATCTTTGAAAGAACTCAGGATATTATTACGAGGATCTAGGAGTGCACAAAGGGCTAATTCGTGGATACGTGTATGTATTATTCTACATAATTTCTCAATTAAGAACGGTGAAGAGTGGCATTCCGAATTTGGGACGATTGAGGAGGGCCTGGTTCACACTGCTCAACAAGGTTGACCACCTCGCATCCCAGCAAATACTGATCCACACCAACAATATAGACAGGATAGTACGCGAAGAGACGCCCTCTTTGCCGAGTTCATCACTACTTGCAACGGTTGATCTCAGAGTCCATTACTTGGGTTTTTTAAAATACCCTTCTTTTTTATTCATGCTATCATCTTTATTTCATTCCTGTCCATTACTTAGGTTTTTTAAAACACCAGTTTTTTTCTTGAATTCATGCTATAATTTTTATTCCATTCATTGTATTTTATATTGTTTTAAAAATGAATTTTGTCTCTTCAAAGTGTTATTCCTTCATTGTATCATATATTAATTGTGTTTATTCTTATTTTTATAGAGAAAATTAAAGAGCTTGATCTAATCAAAGTGTCAAGATTGACTCGAGTCACTTCAGTTCGATAAATTCATCTTTTTGAATTTGAATTTTCCACTTGAAATTTTGGTTGTCCGTGAATGGATTGAGAAAGCGATGTTTAAACTTTTTTTTGGGAATTTTAATTCTTCACTTTGAAAATGTCTTGCTAGTGTGGAGAAAGCCCGCTTCAAAAGAGAATTTTAGGGTTATCTCACTGGTTCTGAGAGACTCTTCTCTCAGATGGATCAAGAATATTAAAGATATTCACTTTATTCTGTATATAGAATTATAATTTGTATCAAAAGGCGCGAGCAGTCAAAATGAAATAGTCAAATTACTTTTTAATTTAATTGCATCAAAAGAAACATCTAGATTAAAATAAATATTAAATTATTTGAAACCGGTGACAAATCTTTAACATAAGGTTTAACAACCTTTTGTTTCAATATGACAAGTAAATTTTTTAATTCAGGTAATTTGAATTACCTAAATTGTCATCCATTTAATTTTAATCTAACAACTTGATATCCAACATTTAATTCTCCCTTTGAGAGATACAAATCGAACAGTGAGACTGGAGAGCGCTCGTATAACCATGTGAATCTGAAAAGAAAAGACCCGAATCAGCTTAAGTGAATAATCCATGAGACAATGAAAAAGAATATACTTAGGGGTTTACACTCTTGTATAAGTCTTCGGCAATGTCTTTTGCCTGTTTGTAATCAACGTTGTTATCCTTCATAAACTGAGAGATGAAATTACCTTTAGCAATGGCCAATTCCAATTCCATAGCCCGCCTGGTTTTTTGAACGTCTAATTGAGCTGCCTCAAGCTGACACACTTTGAGTTGAGCATCTACCTTCGCCTGTTCCACTAGTTCCTCGGTGCTTAACAAATCTTTCGGCTCATTTTTCGGCTTCAGAGAGACAGCGATCTCCTTCATTACATCTTTGATACCTGAATTGTCCAGCTCACTCTTGATGAAGATATCCTCAAGTCGGGAGATTGATGATTGAGTATCGGAGTTTTGCTGACTGAGTAAATGAGTGATTTGGGTTTCAGCACCTGGCTTATGAGTGTTGCGTGATTGTGAAGGTTGAACCAAAGCGCTTTTGTATGAGCTTTGAGCCTGACCGGGTTGGCTATCCTCTATGAAAGGATTGAAAAGAATACAAAAATTGGTAAAACATCAGCTTATATGTGACTAAGAATAAGGGGAAAAACTAAGATTCGAAAACTTACCTTCAACTGCGAAATTTTCATCCAGTACACGTCAAAGATCATCATTAGAGATGTCGAAGTTGTTGTCCAAAATGATGGACTTTGCACCTTGACGATGGTACTTGTCGTTTGAACCATTTGAATGCTCGTTGTCGTTTCGGTCGTTTGGGTTTGCAAATGGGAGGTTGCCCTGTTGGATTGGCTCGATCTCCCTTGATGACAATCCTAAACATTCCAATGAAGCTTCAGCAGATTTCGGGTCAGCACTGTTTGCAGCATCTAGCCGAGTCGCCTTGTCACGGGTTCCCAGGACATGTTTGACTTGATAATAATATTGACATTTTTTATTGATTACGAAGTCTATTGAAACCAAATCAGCAACCGTACCCCCAAGATTGATGTTTCAACATTGATTGACTTACCTTCAATCAAACGCTTCTTACGGTTCAGGTATTCTGGATCATCATCGGTCCAGTTATATTTGGCTTTCTCCTCGTCAATTCCATTCATTACACCCTGACCAGTGCCTCCAAGCCACTGAGCGGCCTCATTAAACTGTTTTTCGAGTTCGCTTATCTGAAAAGTCCATTAGTTATCAGTTTTCATTCACCTAGCTGTCATCTTGTTCCAGACTGACCTTCCCTTGCACGTTCTTCACATCTTGGCCATAGATTCCGTTTTCAGCTAAATAATCAACAATGCCTTCCGTTGTATGATTTTTGACAAAGTGTGAGTCTTTATATTGTGCCCAGTTACCATAAGTCGTAATCCAATTTAGCAAAAGACTCATTGCTGTTTCCCCTTTTTCGTTTTTATCATCTTCCCACTTCACTGGCGCCTTTCTAGGACGTCGGATTGGTGCATCGACTTTGGGTTCCTTGGCTTTCCTAGGTTTTGATTTCGGAATCTTGCTGGTGGTGGCTTGGCGAGTTGACGAAGACTGGGCCTTACCTTTTTCGCCCTTGGTAGCTCTTCTAGATGATTTGATTTTAGATTTGGAGACCGGAGTGTTGATATTCTGACCGAGAGAGGACATTGGATTGATCAAGCTCCCAAGGGGAGAGGGATGAATTACAGTCGCAGGAAAGGTAGGCAAAATGAAGTTGGGCGAGCCGGTGTTCAAGTTGAAAGAGGACGTCAAGGCCTGAATCGCAGATGGATGAAGTGGCCAGGTCAAAGGCGTGAGGATGTGGCTTTCTTGAGGGGGGATCGCTTGAGGTGTGGTGGGTGGGCTGGACTCGGATGAGGGTTGATCGACGTCGTTCGTTTGATTGGCCATGTTTGAACCGGGGATATGCGGCACGAAGTACATATCCAATTCCCAGAGTTTTCCTTTCAGGACCAGAACGCCAGAAGGTTTCTGACGTTCTGGCAAAAACCGTCTGGAATTTGCCAGAACAATATTTGTATACCATAAATTATTATAATAGACAAAAAAAGCTATTATGGTACCCATAATAGCTTATGAAAGGCACTCAAAATCCGCTGCCAAACAGACTTTTTGAAATTTGGCTTTTCAAAGTCAAATTTCGAAATAATAGCTTTTTTTAAGCTATACCAAACAAGCCCCTAGTCTTTTTTTGTTACTTAAGAATTTGTTAATCAAAAGTTTGAATCAAAACCAAACTTGGTTTTGGATTTTAATCAATCTCTTCCAAAAATCATTCATCAACTAAAAGAAAAAAAGAATATTTTTTCAAAACATAAGTAAATGTAACTAAAAAAAATACAAAGAAAAAACTTTAACCCATACATAACTTTTTGAAATTTTCTTTAATTTGAAAAAAAAATCACAAAGAAAAACAAATTTTCTTTCACCACCAAAAAAAAACAAAAAGACTAAAAGAAAAACCCAATCATAAGATTCATTTTTTCAAATCAATACAACAAATTTTAAAAATTCAATCAAATCCTTCAAATCCTTCATACAAATTTTTACAACAACAACAACAACAATCAAGATCACCATCACTTTACTTTTTTACATTAACAATGAGCAAATATATTCTTTTTGGATTAAATCGAAAATTGAAATCTTAATCATCAAGATGAAGGATCTCATGAATTTTCAATCATCTTCGTATCCTAATTTTAATCTTTTATCATCCGACATAAATGGATGTAAAGCTAATGATCCAATCGCCCCATCATTTCCACCCCAAGCCGTCGAAATCAAACTAGGTTCATTCGGATTCCAACTGAGATCTCTAACCGTCATCGAATCATATCCATAAAGTCGATGTCTTCTAAGATTTCGATGTGATTGATTCATTGGATTGGGTACATCAAACGGATTGGTAAATTCACTTCTCAATGAGGATTTCTCTTTAGATTCATCAGATTTAAAAAGGGGTGAGGCTTGTGATCGATTGATGATTTGGGCTATTGTACCATCTAGATTCCAGATATGAACAAATCCATCCGAAGATCCTGAGGCGATATACCGTTGTCCAGTAGTATTGGGTGGTGAAAAATGAACTCGAATCAAGGTTTGTAACACAGAATGACCTCGATATGTCATCACTGAGCAATCATCTGGGTGTTCTCGATATCCTACATGATTTGTATCAACTAGATTAGTTACCCTTGAACCTGTTGATCTGATCAGAGATCTATAAAACACCATGTTACATACTTGGCCTGTCATAGACGCCATGTCGGTAATCCCAACCTCTGATCGAAACATCCAATTTGTCCATTTCATCGAACTTTTCTCCACTAATCATCTTTCTCAAATCCCAAAGTTTTGCTCCCTGATCTTTTCCATTACTAACGATGTACCGACCATCACCTTTTGCACTGACAAAAGTGAGACCCTCTGTGTGACCTACCAGTACGCTAAATGAGAAAAATCAAGTCAACTTAAGATCAACTTTTTGACGTGTCTAGAATGAATATGATCAGGTTAAAGAAATCAAATTCACCCTGCTGGTTGCGCATTTTGAAGTGAACGACGATCCCATATCTTAGCATATGTATCATCCGAACCTGATACCAATATATTCGGATCTGTTTTATCCGCAAAACATAGCTGTTGAAACATTAAACCCAGTCAGCTGCTGACGAGGAGCATGCGAAGGGCAGGCAGCTCAACTGCATTGGTGTCATCTGAATGACCAACTACATTGAGCAAACAGGTCTTTCTTTCAACATCATATGCAATGATGCGACCTGGAGAAGAACGAAGTGATAGATTGAATGTCAGAGATGTAAAGCAAAATTGAAGGCAAACAAGAACACTAAGTGGTATGATAGAAAGGTACATGACATACCGCTACTACCTCCTGCTATTAACTCTTTACCATCACTACTGAATCGTAGACTCCAAATCCCAAAACTTCGTCTCTCCCAATTCTCTAAACCAAAATGAAGAGCTTCTTGTTCATGATCTTCTAATCCTAAACCCAAAACAGCATCTTCACCACGAGTTTTAACAAGATGAACAATCGGTGTGATAGAACTATAAGCCATCCAATTATTATCCGGGCTAAGGTTAGCATCAGTGATGGTCCATCTACAATTATGAGCAGGAGCTTGAAAGGTTCGAATTAATTTAATAGATGAAACGTGACTTGATTCTGAACTGAAGTGAGATGGGTTTCGATCGTTAAACGGATCTGATACATTCTTTTCGAATTTTTGAGGTGGCACCGTCCTGAGGAAGAAGTGGATAAGAATCAAGAAGGTTCACCACAAAAGGATGATGTAATGATCGGAAAGCTCACATATCATAAATATAGACTCGATAGCCCTGAGCGCAAGTGTAGAAAAAGGTGCCATCTAGACATGATACAGGATGAGCGATTTAACTTCAAAGAATCATAAAGCTTTTACACACCATCGGAATACTGTCCACTGTAGATACGAGAACCGTAAAGTCCAATTTCAGTTCCATTGGAGTTGGGTATATTCATCTAAGTCAGATGAAGGATGATGTTGACTGATTAGTTTGGTATACACCTTTCAAATTGTGATGATTGAATGGTCTCAACTCACTTTACCTAGCTTCCGCTTATCAAACGGACGATATGAGCCTTCAGCGGAAGCCATCACGTCAACTAAGTTTTGAGAGTAATCTTTCAATCGTTTCATTGAAGCATGGTAATGATCTGGTGGCTAACATTCAGGGAGTTCAGTAGATGCCATACGAAGCATTAATGGGTATACTTGATGATCCAATATTAACCACTCACCTTGCTATATTCACCTGACCGATCCAAGTTGAGGCCTTCAGAGACAGGCTGAGTGACTTCAGGATAATATCGCGCTACCCGACCACCATCAGGCTCATCAAAATAATACGTTTCACTCCTATCACTTATCCCATCTTCATCTTCATTTTCATCCATCTCCTCTTCATCTTCTTCCCATGCTCGCATCATAGCCGGATATTCATATAAGACCACCACATGCGGTAAAGCAGCTGAAAGGGAGTGAAAGAAGACCATCAGGGGATCTTGATGAAAGTGTTGAAGAAGTGATTCGAAGACTAACATCCGCTTTCATCCGATTCATCATAAACGATCATATGTGGTAGACCAGCTTAAGGAAATGAAAACACATTAGAATGATGATGAAAGTCATGATTTCCAAAGAAGAAAGAAAAAACTAACCTTCAATTTGATTCGGTTCATCATCCTGTAAAGTTTTGATTAGGTTTTTGAATCAGTGAGATTTGTTTATCACATCACGGTCACTCGATCATTTCCGAAACTTTCTCTAAAAGAGGATGATTTGAAGGGTTTAAGGTACCAACGTTTGAATGTGAACTGATGAAGAGAAAAGGATGGAAGATGAACTGAAAAGATTAGTGAAAGATTCCGATCAAAGAGGAATCCCAAAGTTGAGAGTGACTCAACAATTCAGATGAGAGTGGTGGTTCATCTGATGAAAGATCTGATGGTTGCTATTGATGTATGTAGTATCGACAGTTAGTTGAGCTAGTTGGGTTTGAGATTTAGAAAGATAAGATAAAGAACTCAACCTGATCTGACGAATGGATGGGAGGAAGAGACATGATGATGATGATGATGATGAGAGATCGATGAATGATGAAGTGTTGAATGAAAAGTGAGTTCAAATGAAAGTCAAAGTTAATCAAACTCATCTGATTACCTTTCCAGAGTCAATTCCAATCATGTCACTTCCCATCTCATCCTCACCAAAAACTAAACTCATTCTTACTTATTATACTCAACCAATACACTTCCACTCAATCCTTTTGCCACCATTCAAAGTCAATCGAAATCTCATCACTCAATAGAACAAAAAAACCATCAAATCGAAAAAAATGTATTTCAAAGAGATGGATGATCAGGGATGATGATCTTGATTTAATCTTACAAGCTTTGATTCGATAAAGATTCTTTCAAGTCTTGGTGTTTGCGTATTTGTAGACCCACAGTGATACCACAATTGGTTAGTACAGAAAATATACGAGAAAGTGATCCACAGGATTTCACAAAAAGGTGGATTTGAATAGTAATATATCAACAGAACAGACTACATTTTATACATCTTGACGAGAGTTGACAACCAAAGGGGAATATAAGTTAAACTCTTAACTTCTGGTGATTGACTATTTCAATCAAATCAAACATTTCAACCAGTATAATGGTAAATCTTCTTCAAATAA
Organism: Melampsora americana; assembly: GCA_022264835.1. Taxonomy (NCBI): domain Eukaryota; kingdom Fungi; phylum Basidiomycota; class Pucciniomycetes; order Pucciniales; family Melampsoraceae; genus Melampsora; species Melampsora americana. The sequence goes on along the minus strand of JAIFHY010000135.1, from coordinate 18,200 downwards.
ATGGATCTTCAAACGGATTCTTATTGACTTCATTCTTCGACTTAGATCCTGAAGGTTCAGGTACAGGATCAGAGATTGTACCAGAAAGAAGATCAGAGGTCTCAATAGGTTTCTTAGAGTTTAATCTTGATTGAGGATCATCTTCATCAGATGAATCAAAATCCGAAAAATCCGAAAGTGTACCTGGATCATAATCTTGATTCCTTTTGCCCTGTGTTGAACTATGATATGAATCTGGTGTGATAGGTTTGGGTAATCGATTAGATTCATCATGTCCTTCTGATCCGAAATCTAATCCAAGAAGGTCTTCTTTATAAGTGGTAGATGATGGGATTCCAAGACTGGGTGAGATGGGAATCTCGGGATCATCAAATATACCTCTTTCTCCATGATCAGGAGCTGGGGTGGGACGAAGGTTTAGATTTTGGAGTGCTTTGGTAGTCGAATTGAGTTCGGATGGGTCAATCTGTTTCTCATACAACTGAAGTGCTGCGACCACTTGGGCATTCGTGTTGAGTAAGGTTCCAATATATTCACCATTCGTATCACGGTCCGTTACTAAGATCAACCAACATTAGCATTTCCAAGTCTGAGCAAGTCTAACGATTTAATCCGAAATCTTACCTAATCGGATATATCGAATCAAACTTTTTTGTACCATCTTGGCCTTTTCAAGATTAGTTTGAACTTTTTCGTCTGTGGTGATGTCATCTTTGGCCGGATCGATGAGTTGTATGGAGTTCACAAGACTGGGAAAGATAAGATATCGATGAAGGATCAATACAGATCTAATGAAGAGATCAATACCAAAGTAAGTAAGAAAGTGCACAAACTTGTTAGCGCATTGAGCAGCTGTGGCCACTACATTCAAGATTCGAGGTGCTTCTTCCTTTAAATCAATCTCAGATGAATGATCTAAAGGTAAAGGAAGGTGAGTTCGAAATCGTTGATCGAGTTTATCCTTTGGTTTCTTTCTTCGTTTCTCTTCTTCTTTCTTTTTAGATTTCTCAACCGCTTTGATCGTCTTAGCTGTATCCTTCTCTAGGCCAGCAATCATGGCTGAAACTAAATCATTGGAGTTATTAGAGTCTGTAGAGTTCTTGACCGTAGGTTTGAGAACGGGTAAGGATTCTTTAGGAGTAGGTTGAAGTCGTGCCAATTTTTGAGATCCACCACAGAGCTCGAAGAGACCAGAGACAGTGGACATTTTAGGATCGGATTGATATGTTTTGGCCCAATAAGAAAGTAAGATTAACGTTTGTCGACGAAGAATGGGAGCAGTATGAGGATCATAGACAAGTGATTTGATGCAATCTATCATTCGTTCATCTGCAAAAGTAGCTAGATAGGCATGTAGATGATGATTTAGATCAAATCTTCAGTTAGTGTTCTTTCAAAGACTTTTCATGATGAATGATTGAGAATCTTTGATGGATGTACTTTGAAATTTCGATCCTCCATTGAGAACAAGAGCGGCTAAAAGGTTGAGTGCATTCTTTTGATGTGGAAGATCACCATGTTTAAGCTGTTTTCGAACCGCACGACTGGCTTCTTCAGATCTATTGAAATTCAATGATGGAAATCCAGAAGAAAGATGAGTTTAAGTTGAATAAACGAATTCAGATTAAGATTAAAGATGACCGACCCAGTAGGTTGAAGGTTGATTACTTCAACTAATTCAACAATGAATTGATTTAAATCCGATTCTGCTACGGGTTTTGAAGATTGACAAATACGATCGACCCAACTAGTGACAGCACTTTGTGGCTTCTGAGTGACACCTAATAATCCTTTTGCTCGAGCCTTATCGATAGGCATCCTGGAGAGAATCGGGATTGATCAAATTGAGATATTGATGAGAAGTGGCAGTCAAGTTTGATGAGATGAGATGAGATGAGATGGGATGTTGATGATGTTGATGATGAGGTTGATGATAAGCAATTGAAAGATATTTAAATGAATGATGAAATCGATCTTCTATCTCCGATTGAAACTGTGTACATAAACATTAACCTTAATCAGTTGACTTCAAGGATCATCCAAAAGATTTTACAGCTATTTAAGAAATTAATGTCCCCCCCCCCCAAAAAAAAATTTTTTTTTTGCGTGTTACAACACATGTAATAGCAAGCACGTGTTACTGTACAGCTGTACAGTAACACATTTCACGCCTTTTCTCGACCATGTGCCACCCCAGCTCCGCTCACACAACCCAGCTCACACAACCCTGCTCAGCATCGCACCCACCCAGCACCCACCCAGCAGCACCCTTCACCACGACCTTCACCACAAAAATCAAAGAGATATGGCCGAAATTTTGCAAACTGCAAGTAAAGTTCGGATTTTTTTTCCCAAAAAAAATCGACTTTTTTGTTGATTCTCACTTAACACCATGTTCGTTTTTTTTAGGGCGATGGCTCTTTTGACATTGATCCAGCGTTGGTTCAAGGTTTGGTTCCAGTCAGTGGTAAGTTTGGAAATTTCACGAGACTCATCTTCAGGTGAAAAGGAGTCTTGTTCACATGATTTTGATTTCTCGTTTCAGGTGGCGTCTCGCAGCTAATTGGGAATAAGAGGACTTTGGTGATGGATCTGTGTGATGAAGACTCCGATTCCAATAACTCTAGATACGCTGACAGTCACAGGTGTCAGTCTATCTCAGTAACTCAAGATACGGAGCGAGATGGTTCACAACTCACTCGCACTTCGACGGTTACTAACACTTTGGAAGACGTGTGTAACAACTCCGTAAAGCGAAAGGTTTACCTCACTTTCAACGTCTGGCAGGCGAAAGATATGGATGCGGATGACGATGATCTTGCGACTGACATGCGTTCAAAAAAAAAAAATTCGAAAAAGTCAAAAAAGAAAGAGCAACAATCTAAGAAGAAGAAAAAGGCTGCCGATCAATGGACTGGTTACAAATCCAAACGACCTATCACCGTCGAAATCGATCTTGGAGCGCACAATTGGGAATCTTTCAAATTAAGAATGCTAGAAGCTTGCGCGATCGAAAAAGCTGATGTGACAATGCTTCTCAAAGAAGCAGATGCGTTGGGGGAATTGATTTTTGAAGGCTGGATCAATGGGTCAAAGACACATAAGAAAAGTCGACATGCTGAAATCAAGGATGACGACTCTTTTTCTGATTATGTGGTTGAAGCGTTTATTATCTCTCACTCTAATGATATTGGCTTCAAGGTCATTCATCCAGACCCAAAGGAAAGAAAAAAAAACAAAGTAAGTCACATAGTACATTTTCCTGAGTAGTATATGTGATTACTGATGGAGTGTTTCATCAAAATAGGATTTTGATGAGACCCTTCAAAAAAAGAAATCTCGTCTTGAAAATGACAAGCAACTCGATAGTGACTCTAACACCTCCGAGGATGATGATGACGAATCAGATGGGGTAAATAATGTTTACTTTTTTTAATGTGCGGTTAAGTCTTTATGAGCTGACATCGAGTGCCGTACTAGTCTGTTGAACTCGACCCAAAGGAGAAAAAAACCAAGAAATTGACCACCCGCTTCAAAGAGCAGTGGGAAAGAGGTGAGAGCATTGTTCAAATGGCGAATCCGAAGGATCCCGGCGAATTTTTATTACTCAACACTGCGAGAATTCGACTTTGGGCTTCCGATTGGGTGTGTAATTTCTCTTCCCTCCACCCCCTCCCAATCCGATAAGGTGTTAAGCTGACTAGTAGTGATATCAGGAGGACAAAGTTCTAGGTGTTGATGAGGTGAATCCCCCAATGAACAGGCCCGGTTGGAAGTGGATTCCCGCAGCTCTGGTTCCCGAGGAGAAGGCACGTTTGATGGGACATACGACGGCGAAAATATCACCTTCGACCCCCGATCCAATGCATCCCACAATTGTACATAATAATTACTACAACACCCCGCTTAACACACCCCTTGGCAATTTCCCGGCGCATCTACACCTCGCGAACACACCTACCGGCCCTTCTCCTCCATTGCTCTCGGGAGAGCTCTCACCGCCGCCAGGACCCAGCCCTTCGATGCACGAATTCTTATCATTTACCAAAATCGATCGCGCGAAACTCAGTCAAACTGAGGAGATCTTATCAAACGCCGGAGTCGATCGGTTTGAGGAACTTTTAGATCGCTCCGCATACTCCTTGGACAATCTTCAGGAGAAAGTTAGGCTGCCCTACGGACATGCACTAATCATCTTCAAAGCTGTTCCAGAATTCAAAAAACATCTACATAGATGTTTTGAGAACCAAAACCAATAGTTATAAGTTTTCAATACTTAATTGATTTTAATTTTTAAATATTGTCCTTTCATGATTTGGTTCTTTTTCTCACTTGTTGATTGAACTAAATGTGCGCATCATGTTGTACCACATTCTTTCTAGGATGAGGAAAAGAGTAATGCATATTGACACTTAATCACTTGTGAAAGACTGTGAGTGTAGAATGTGCAATGATATATTATATCATTGCAAATCATGATATAATGAGGATTGGATGAGATGAGACAAACTTATATCATTGCAAATCATGATGTAATGAGGTTTGGATGAGATGAGACAGAGTGGCTCTAAAAAGTGAGCTTTCTGGCTTTTAAACTGCAAGGAGCATTTATTGCATGTTTAATTTTATTTCAAACAAGTGTCAGGATAACAAACAACAGATAACAAAGCATAAGAAAGCAAATAAAGATCCAAAAAATACAACATGGCGATCAAACATCAACAGTAATCAGAAAAACAAACCATCAAAAGATGTTTCACCACAAAAAATGAGATAAAACATCATAACCAATACCCACAAGCGGTATACAAACTTCGCATTAATTTAATTGAAAACACCTCTGATGTGATTTCTTTGATCTTGCTAATTCGATCATCATCTGCAGTATTTGGTAGACATTGGGACCTTCGAAGGAATGCTTTCAACACGCTGAAAGCTTTTTCTATCGGGTTGAAATCAGGGGAGTAGGGTGGAAGATATAAAATTCGAACCCCACGTGCTTCCGCTAGCTCGGCTATTCGACCCCCGTGGTGAATTCGGGCATTGTCCATGACAAGCACCGAGTTCGGTAAAGGGTAACGATTCATGACCGGAAACTAGATCAAAGAGCGAGCCCCACATCAATGATCTACATAGGCTCAGAGTGAAAAAAAAAATTTCTAAAGGGGAGAGACTTACTAATTGATATTCCAGGAAGTTTTCGAAGTCCTCACGGTGATAACTACCTTCCCGACAATCCATTGCCAATACGCCACCCAGGAATATAGCCGGCAAAAGCGAGTAGCGCTTACCCGCTCGAGTTCGTGACAATCGCTTTGACCGCCTACCCTTTTTTGCACGCGCATATAAACGATACAACTCCCTCATAACTATGGCACTTTCATCTGACATTCACAAAGGTGGATGGAGTAGATGAATCAGACATCCCATTGACCAAAAAGAGGATACTGGATAAAGGAACGTACCCAAGAAAACCAACATTTCAGGTCTTAACGCTCCTACTGCGTATATGAATTTGGCCCGTTTCGAAGCACTTTGATTCGGATGAACAGTTCGAGCCTTCTTCAAGGTGAGAAGAAGGCGGGACTTGACATCGGTTGCAATGGTGGTGGTGGACACATACTCCCCAGTATGAATATACATGGCGTGGCGGATTTCATCGAGATACATTGTCGGGTTTTCGTCAAGCATACCTAGCAAAAAATCTCGATCTTCATCCGAGAACGTAGTTCGACGACCGAGGCGTTCATATTCTTCCGGATTTCGGATGACAGCGGCAGTTCGACGGTACAACTGATTCCAGCGCCGTAAGCTTTTCAGCGAAACCGAGGAGCGTAGCTTGCGTTGCACACTGTGCCTCGAATACCCCTCCCGAGCGTATTTGACTGCCAAGACCTTGAAATCGGCGCTGTAACTCCGTCGACCCATTCTAGTGAAAGCGAATAGACGAAATCAACATAAGCTAATGTGAAATATGAGCATTGACAATATTGAGGAACAATCCTTACCTGACTGCTTTTCTGGTTTAAATTTTGAAGAGGAGGAAGGACGGAAACGTGTTGAATATAAGTGATCGAATTCGGTGGTGAAGGGTGCTGCTGGGTGGGATGCAGGGTTGTGTGAGCGGAGCTGGGGTGGCACATGGTCGAGAAAAGGCGTGAAATGTGTTACTGTACAGCTGTACAGTAACACGTGCTTGCTATTACATGTGTTGTAACACGCAAAAAAAAAATTTTTTTTTGGGGGGGGGGGACATTAATTTCTTAAATAGCTGTACATACTTTACTCCGCAGCCTTTCCTTATGTACACATATACTGCACAAATAAATATTTACAAGTTTTTCAACCTCACTTCCAACTCACCAGTCCTTTTTCAAACTTTTGTACAACATTCTGCTTATAATATATTTAAGTTGTAGTACTGCTTTAATCCTCAACATCTTTTTTTAATTTGAATTTAAAAGTCAACTTATTGTCTTTTGATGGTGGTATGTATATACTTGAAAGTTGACATGAAGGCTCTGTTTTTGATCTTCTGACAAGTAAATTCCTTTGTTTTGTATCATAAGAGCATCCCCAGCCATGCTGTAAATCTGTAATTTACGGAGGGTTACACAGATTGCTTGCAGCAGTCACTGGGAGGAGAATTCTGTCACTTGAGCTGGAGTGTGCACCAATTTACTCAGAGTCACAGAGTGACCTCCTCACCCGGACGCCATACAACTTTGTATGGCATACACGTATGGCTAACTGCCATGCATTATGCAATATAATAGTATAAGGGTTGCATACAAGCACCCCTAAGTGAGTTTAAGATCCTCTTACAAATTTTTGAAAACTCTCTTCTTTTGAGTAAGGCTGCTAGAGAAGCTGCCTGTGGTGAATGGAGTGACAGAATCCTCCTCCCAGTGAGTGTATGAGGTATCAAAAAAGCCTATCTACAGTTGGAATTCTCTACAGTATAATTAATGGCATTATCTAGCATTATTTTCTCATATGCTATAGGGGTTGGGCAAAATTTTGACCTACTTTGGCCAACAGAGGATTCCGCCACACAAATGCCATTGAAGTAGCCCAAAGGGTTTTGAGCCAGAGATTTCACAGCTTTTGGCCAAGTCCAGCTACCCAGATCAATCCTAACTTTTTCCTACCAACCCAATCCTCGGAGCTCTTGCAGATTTGACACCCAAGGGAAACATTCTTACCATCCGCCAAATACAGCCTCAAAGTTGTGAATCCACTCATTTGTGAAAGGCATCTCAGACTAGCCTCAAGTGGTCTTCCAGGCGCTTTTGGCTACAAAATTTGAATGGAGGTCCCATCAGATGGTTAGGCAGGGTTGTGCGCCACCCTATTTTTTTAGTGTCTTAAAGTTGACTAAAAAAATAGGGAAATTTGATACTGTTTGAACAGTGGCTGAATTGATTGGAAGACAAATTCAACTACAATTGAATTGAATCTTTGCAGCAGTTTGCCCAACCCCTTATGAGTGAGTGAGAAAGAGCACAGTTTTCAAACCAAAATATTCTTCCATACACTCTCAGTTTGATCCATTTCCTATATTCCATCCATCTTCATCTTTCTCAAATTCCTGTTCAACCTGGTCAAGACAGACCCTAGATATCCTCCTAGATGATGAGAAGGATGAGGACACAGTCATGCAAAATGCAATGATACAAAACCAAGCTATCCTTTGGCATAGGGATATCCTTTAACATGGAAATACACTATTTCCTTGTTGTTTTCAAGGTCCACATTTGAGAATTTTTTTATATCAACCCAAAGGACACACACAGCTTCAATCAGCACTACTTTGCTGATTCTCCCCAATACCCACTCAGTTGCTTTTGACATTGTTTTTGAATGAGGCAGCCACTCTTCTTTTGCATCTGTGATACAATGAAAAGATCAAAGTGCTACTTTGAGAAAAAGCATTATGCTGTGGGTAATTTAGGCTTCTCTTCACAACATAAGTGCGCAGCAACAATACACCAGCTTGATTATGGAACAACCCCAGATATGTTTGACAACTACTTGCAGATGAGTGAATCTACATAAACTGAATCCCTCAAAAACTTCTGTCCCTCTATTGTAGAAGTCTTTGGGCCTGAATATCTTTGAAAACCCACCAAAGCTGACCTCAAGCAACTTCTGGCTGTAGCACTGCCAACAAAGATGCCTGGTGTTGAGAAATCCAAGGCATCATCACAGGCAAAACCTCAGATAGACCTTGTCCAAGGTTTGCATCCAAGGTATTCTTCTGCACTAAGAATCACCTTGGATCAAAACCTTGGAAAGATCCTGTCTGAGGCTTAGAATCTGGGGATACCTTGGATGAAAGAATGCAAGGTGAATATGTTAGAGGTGTAGCAGAGAAACAAGGAAGACCAGGTATCTTAGGTAGATTGATCTGTATGCATTGGAAATTGAGAAACTGTCCAAGATCATGGTACAGTCAATATTGTGAAAAGGAGAAGGCTCCAAGCTTGGTTGCTTGAGGTGGTGGTACCTCAGGACTTATGAATTTGGCATATGTACTTTGGTTTACTGGAAACTCTCAAGCAATCCAGAGTTGGAGCTATGAAAAGATGATGTGAATCATGCTTTAAAATCAAAGATCTGGTACAAACACACTTGATTGAAAAATCTCTGGTTGAACAAAAAGATGTGGTAAAGATGAAACTGTAGTGGTAGGAAATTCAGGCACTGTGGTTTTAAAATCATAAAAAAAAGCAAGGTACAGAACAGTTTATAGGGTCCAACTCAAACTACATAGAAGATCTTTGACCTCTTTCGGCTTACACAGAGAGAATTACCTAAAGCTAAGTAAATCTTCAAGGTAAACAACTATGTATGGAAAAACACTATCTCAAATGATCCTACTCATAATTCTTCTAGAGCTTTTCCAAACAAAAAGTTTCCAAAACACATTTTCCAGAACATCAACTGAACCAGAATCTGTTTTTGGCTTTTTTTTGAACTTTGATTGAACTCATATACATGGATGAAGATCTCAGCTCAATTACAGGCTTCAAATTAGGTTTGATCAAATCATCTTTTGAACCCTAGAGTTGCAAACTTCATTCCCAATCACTTTCTCTTCCACAAAGTTCACAAAAGCCAAATCCAGAACATAGTCAAAAATTTTCTTTTTTCTGACTTTATGCAAAACCTATGATGGAAAAGTTTCAGAAGAAATTTTGTGTGTGTAGGACAAAAGATCTGTACATCACAGTTTCACAACAAACAGGTGTAGATGCTTCAAGACCCATTCAATTCTCAATTTTCAACATCACTTAAACCACTTCAACCTTTTCCTTTTTTTGTCTAAACCTTCAAAAAAGAAAACCCAAGTTCAATTCAATTCAACTTCTTTTTTTTTCTTTTTGCTTCACTCTTATAAAAAGAAAATGTAAAGAAGAAAAAGAAAAAAGAATTGATTTCACATCAAATACACACAAAAGAAAAATAAAATGAACAACTAACTTTTTGAAAAAAAAAGTAAAAAGAACCAAGATTGGTTTGGTTTGGTTTGGTTTGGGTTTTTCTTTGGAATAAAAAAGAAAAAGAAAAAACAATGAAAGGAAAGGAAAAGGAAAAGGAAAGTTGATGAAGAAGTTGAAAAGAAACCAGAAAAGAAAAAAACAAATCTAAGGAAAAAAAATGTTGAAAAAACTAAGAAACTTCCTTTCGAATAAATGAATCAATTCAAAAAACCCTCTTCTTACCAAAAAAGAAAAAATCAACAGTAATTCAATAACCAAACAACCTAAAAAAAAGAAACCAAACGAAAAAAACCCCATGCGATCTTTTCTTTTGGTTTACTTGACTTTAGGTTCCTTTTAATCATGAATCGAATTATAAAAAAAATCAATAAAATTCATTCTTTTTGAAATTGATTTAAAAAAATTAACTTTTCTTTTTGATTTGGATTTGGATCAAGTAAAATTTAAAACTTTCTTTCATATAATTGAAACACACAAAAGAAAAAAATGAATGTACGTGGTAGAAAGTGATGTGGATTGAAATTTGTTCATTCGGTTTTCTTGCTTTTAATTTTTTTTTTCTTCCAGTAACAAAATTGTGATCAAATTGAGATCATTGAACCATGATCATCTTCATATGTATATGTATATATAGATAGATGAAGTTAAATTTAATGAGCGTTAGCAGTAGGAGTCGTCACTTCTTCTTCAATGGTTAAATTCGCAAGACTATAACCTGCAGCAGTCAGACCATCTATCGAATTTTGATTTTCGTTCATTAGTCCAACTTGAACTCTTTCAAATCCAATCGGAAATCACTCACCATCCATACCTGCGATCGATGATGCAGGTTTTCCGATCCCAGCCGCAATGAACCGTTTACCCGCCTCTTCGATTCGAGCCCGTCCAGTGGTCGATGGGTTTCCGGGATTACTCAACTCACCCTCGGTCGAAGCCGGTCGAGTGAGAGTCGTTCCAGTCACCGTATGCGCGGTGGTCACATGATCAATCAATTCTTGAACTTGAGCTTGAACGATCGGATTGGCGGGTGGAGGGACTCGACCGGAGGCACCGGAGATCGAAGCTCGATTACGAGCTGCAAGAGCTCCCATACTCGGACGACGACCTAACGCTCCATTGGTCCCATTGACAGAGGCCATAGAAGAAGCACGAGAGTGTAATGATTGAGATGCGGTTGATCTTGATCGAGGTCGGTTTTGAACCGAGGTGAGAATATGAACGACATCTGGACCATTATAAGCTCTCAATTTAGCTGCCTTTTGACCCATGAGTTGTGGGTTGGTTAATGCGGGTGGAGGATTGGAAAGGACGCTCAGGAAGGCTCGCTTGGCTAAAGGTGAACGGATGAGAAGTGAAGATTGAGTGAGTGAGGGTTTAGAAGAGAGTAGATGATCAGATAAAGAGATAGATCAAGATGAAACGGTAAAGCTTACCTACGCCAGGATCGGCAAAGACGATGAGACAAGAGGTATCATCTACCCATTTGATCTTAAACCCACCTCGATCATCCTCCCATTCGGCAAAGACCAGTTGGATATCACGAGTTTTTAAATCTTTACTAAACTCAGTGAGTTGTAAGATCCGAGTCACCGCGTTTGGATTATGAACAGAAGGAGCGTTATTCGGATTGAACGGACCCGGTTGATGGTTCACGATAAAGTTGGAGGAAGGAGAGGTGGCAGCCGTGGAAGAGGGAGGAGGAAATGAAGAATGAGTTGAAACGTTTGAAGGTGACATTGAACTAGTTTCAGTACCATTACCGATCAGGTTACTAGTCGGACTGATTTGGGAATGAATGGATTGATGATGATGATGATGATGATGATGATGATGAGATGGTTGAGTTTGATGAGAGTTAGAGGTGTTGATTGGATTAGTATAAGGAACAGAAGTTGACATTGGGATTGGAGTTGACATTTCAGATCAAAGTAGATAGTGATGATGGGTTGGTTTAAGAGTGTTGATTTTGTCTGATTGGAGATGAGTTCTAGTTGATGTTGATGGATGGTTGAGCTTGAAGAGTGTTTTAGTGATGGTGAACTGAAGTTGAAGTAAAGTAAAGTAAAGTAAAGTAAAGTCAAAGTTAAAATATCCCCAAAATGTGATTTGAAAGAGTAGTAAAGTGTTAATTTCAAATTTAACCAGATCCTACTCCAATCATTTTATGTGGTTTAAAAGTCTATAAAGTTACGTGGAACTTGATCATCTCATCAGCTTTTCACCATTTCTTCAAATCGCTTTGGTAACCGTCTCTTGAATTGCATTCCATCATCATCATCAACTCATTCATCATCCTCAACACTTCATCATCCTCTCGGTCTCCGAATCTCAATCCTATCAAATTCAATGATCTCATCCCACTTTCAATTCAATTCTCAATGCCTCACATCAAATTAAGTTTCATCAACTCATCCTCATCTTCTACTTGCTTTGTCAAATCTGAATTACAAAAATCAATTGATGTCAGAATGATATCATTCATCAGATCAACACACAACCACCATCCTGGGTTTGAGAAACGGATACCTCAAAAATCACTCTAACCAAAAAAAACAATACTTGATCTAAATCCTCATCTCTAACTCAGTGATCTTTCTTAACCTATCAAAGCTATAAATCAATCTACACTTCATCACTCACCCCTTCCCAATCAATCTCAACTCTCATTTCACACTTCATACATACTAAGAAAACTTAATCTACTGCCTTACTAATCCCTTGAGCTTTTTTCACCTTCACAAATTCAAAACACAAAACTGAGTGATCAAAAAAACCTTTTTGCTTGAATCTCATGAGGATTGATTCACTTTCAAGTTCAAGCTCATCCATTCCTCTGACTTCTCCCATGATCATCTACAGTTCATTCAATTGCAAAACAGGTTGATAAGAATCTCATGCCAAATCACTTGGATCTTGCCGGCAAATCTTGGTCAACTTTTAGGCTTAACTAAGCCCCTCTAGCAAGCGCATTGGCTGTGCCCTTGTACACCACAGGAGGGTTCTGGAGATGGAGACAGCCTCCCATGCAGGTGGTCTGCAGGCAGACCATAGGGGGTCCAGAAATGGTCTCACCTGGTCTCAGAAAGTTCTTGACAATCCCTCCCAGATCTAGGAGAAGGACTGGGTTTTGAGCTGTTGCATTGTAGGAGTGTTGCTAAAACCACATTCATGTGCTGATTGGTTGAGTCCACCATTGCATTGTTATGCGTGTTTGACACCTCCTTTGGCACACTCAAATGTGGTGCTAATGGTTAGTATTGACTTTTCTGAAGGAAAGAGGATGGATTGCCCGGTCTCAGAAAGCTCAAATTCCGAGGACCATTTGGAGACCTGGTAAGACCGTTTCCGGGCACCCTATGGTCTGCCTGCAGACCGCTTGGGCAGAGGGTGGTCCCCAGACCGCAAAACCCTCCTGTGGTGTAGAGGGACTTATAACACAGGCCCCAAGTTTGGCCTGAGACCAGCAGGAATTCCAACCAGTTTTTCTCAAAACCTCATTTTGGGGGTTTTAAACTTATTGCAACCTTACAAGAAATTCAGAAGAGCTTCTTCAAGATTTTCTGCATCTCCTTGTAGTGGTTCTATCCTGTCACCAATTGTAGAGTGTGAGATAATTGGATTCCAAGATCATGTGGTGTCAAAGCGGTCAAGCATCAAGTTGGATGAAATTCTATCAAGATGGGGGTCTGACAGCACCCCAGAATGCACCTACTAAGGGTAGTCTGGCAAAATCATACGTTTGAGCTCCTGCAGAGCTCTGCCCTTGCCAAACTGCTAAGTATGTTCCTACCTTCACCCATAGTTCTAACAGGGACCTAACCATTCCTCGGGCATTCTTGTGGCCTTTCACAACCTTTCACAACCACTTTCTCAACTCTGGAACTGCACAGACAAAATCAAACAAGGCAATCCTTGCATTTTTTGGCATCTTGTTTTTGGCAGCTTGCTTTGCCAACAATCTTTCTTTGGCAGTATGAAAAATTGGTGATGTTGAGACAGTAGAGAAATCATTTGAAGTTGTTGAAATCTTTGATAATCGAGATGAAAAACTCTTGGTTCATAAGAAAATGAGGAAGTATAGAGAATGAAGGTTTTCTATGAATGATCTCTTTGTTTAACCTATAGCTCCATATACCTGGGCATTTAGCTTCAAGTTTCAGCCTTCATGTCATCATGTACAAGTACCTGTCAAACACTTGCAAGGTTGGCAATAACCAAAGTCAGAAATCCACATTATTAATAGAGCTAGGTATAATCCCATGAAGGGTAACACTGCGGGAGCTCAAGACATATAATTCTGCTAGACTACCCTTAGTAGGCGCATTCCGGAGTCCTGGTCTGACTCACTAAGTTGTAATAACACCTCAATTTACAATAGCTCAAATAAGGTGCTTTGCTCAAGGAAGGTGGTGCTGAAAGTGGTACAAACTTATGTAGAAGGCTTCTACAGAGCTCTCCTCATTTTTTTGTGAGCTTGCATGATGTCTAGAACCCCCAAAATGGGGATGTGAGCAAAACTGCTCAAAATTCCTGCTGGTCTCAGGCCAAACTTGGGGCCTATGTCATAAGCCCCTCTACAAGGGCGTGGCCAATGCACTTGCTAGAGGGGCTTAGTTAAGATTAGTTGACCTTAACAAAATGGACTGTAAACGATGCACATTCACAGAATAGGTTTTGATCAGTAATGAAACCTAGCTAATTACCAATGAGGATTTTTTAGCTAGAATTGGAACTAGAGTCTTAAATTGCAAGTGTACAAGAAAAACTATAGAAATATAGTATAGAGGTAAAGACAGTTGACTCAAGCATCAAACAAAAAGAGATTAAGTATAGAAAGAAAATAATCTTTTGGAGATTTTGACCAGAACTTTTAGAAGAAGTGAATGAATACTTTAGAGATATAAGTGGGTAGAAGTAAGGTACAAGAATCTTCTTGATATAAAATAAGTAGGGTCAAGAAGGAAAGGTAAACCAAATCATACATAGAGTAAAGAAGATAGAGAAAGGTAAAGTGCACAGGAATTCTGTGTGGATGCAACACAACTGGCTTAACTCATCTTTTGTTATGGAAATGATTACATAACCTTCTTTGACCTATTCTCCTTACTACAGTAGATAAAGTCTACTGTGGACTACCTTCCTGCCAGCCAAACAAAATTTCAATTTTGAGCTCAAAAACAAAGAACTCAATGCCATTATCTCAAGCTCATACCTAGACAGGTGGAATCAGAACATTAAGCTTAATCATTCCTTATATTCTTGGGATGATTGGAGACACTGGCTGTTCTTTTTCTCTGGAGGTGGTCAACATTTGAGCCTAAGCATAGGCTAGGTACCTAATGTACTTAAGCTACATAACTAAGCTACTTGAGCTAGGTACCGGAGCTACTTAATCTAGGCACTCAAGCCTTTGAATACCCTGGTTGTACTGAAACCCACAATACTTGGATGTGACTATGTAGTCATGGTGCAGCGGTGGTGGCCCTGCTTTGCTACCAACATAGCTAATGGTGTACTTCTGGGTTCTATGGCCCTTCTGACGGAGTGTTGGTTTTGCTGACACATCTTTTTGGATCAAATTGTTCATGATTGATGCCTGTGTATTCACCATTGCCTTGATTGAGGTTATTGTTTTTTTTCCAAAACTTTCAACGTTTGGGCCCGGGGCCAGCTGTGGTCAGGTGTAGCAGAGTGAGCTTTAACTACTGAAAAGCACAAAGGTGAATTAGCAAAAATAATTCTTCATAGCTCTAACACCAACTTGACTGGCTTATCCAGAATTTTGGTATGGCTATCACTCTATTCCATGCCAAAAGCAACCTCCTCTCTCCCCTGTGACTCTGGTTGACGCTAAGATAGGGGGTTTGGAGGGGGATACAAAATACCTGATCAGCTGTGTGGAGACGGCAAGAAATTATGGGTATATATGACTTTGATGTCCACAAAAGGTGTGATATTCTAAAGGTTCACTCCCTCCTTTGGGTCTGCTAAATGCATAAAGGTGAATATAAAAAGAAAAAAAGAGGGATAACAAACAATGAAATGACCACTGCCTTGCTTGCTCTGACAACATGGCTGTCTCTTCCAAGGCCATAAAATCCTCTCATATTGTAACAGTTTAGTTAGTGTTTTATGCAATACAGCGCTTGTGCACTTTAAAAAAATTGCTCCTATTTTCCAGGAACTTTTCGGGATGAACGCACACTCGGTGCCTATTGCTTCCGTCTGGATCGGTACCGTACCGTGTTCGACATCATATTTCGGGACACTCTAAATGTTCAGATTCTAATGGGAAGTTCACTGTTGTGGTCTACGCAAAGCTGATACGATAATTAACTTCAAAGAATTCACAAGATCAATCTTAGTATAGAAGAAGAATAGGTGAGTCAATCAATCTTCATGAATGATAAGATAAGTTTAATCGATTGATATCAATTTTATTTTTGTTTGATTATCAGATTAGATTTAAGAAAAGATGAACGGGATGATGATCATAAATCGATCAAATCAACTTTTAGGATTAAGGGTTAATTTAAACACAATCGAATTCATCAGATTAATAATTTCACTAATATCTTGTGTTTTTTATCTTATGGTTAGTCAATTGGAAGGGAATCTTTGAGGGTCAGAAGTTCGATTGTGTATCGTCAATCTGAGAGATGGATATCAAGTAGTAGGGTGTGTGAAGGAGAGGTGTGTATGTGTTATTTTAATTTTATTTTTTTTTGAAAACAAAACCTTTAAGAAAGATTAGAGGAATAATGAAAGGAAGGTGATTGATGAGTTTTTAAAATCAGGTCAGTTGATTTGAACAAATCGAATTTGAAAGCTTAGGATGAGTGATTAACATTTGACTTGTGTATAATCTTGTTTGGTTTTTGGTTTTTGATGTTCTAGTGAATCAAATCTTATGAAGTTGATTAGTTTGGGAATCGATGTCAATGGTCATCGAAAACAAGAAAACTAACCAAACTTCACTTTACTTTCTCCAACAAATGTCTTCATCATCTTCAATTCTCAAGTCTTATCGATCTGAATTTGATACATTTGGTGAACTAAAAGTACCGACAGATAAATACTACGGAGCTCAAACTCAACGGTAATCTTTCAAATCTGATCATCAAATCATAAACAGTTTTAAAACTCACTTTGATTCAATTAGTTCCTTACAGAATTTCGATATCGGAGGTGAACAAGCTCGTATGCCAGCAGCTTTGATCGAAGCCTTTGGTTATATTAAAAAATCAGCTGCTATTGTGAATGCTACTCATGGTTTGGATCCTAAGGTTGGAAAAGCAATTTGTCAAGCAGCAGATGAGGTTCGTTTCTTTCATCAAATTGGATTGATGAAGTAGTTATCAATTGATGATCATCATGTAGGTTATCAGTGGCAAGTTAAAGGATCATTTTCCTTTGGTGGTCTTTCAAACTGGTTCGGGTACTCAGACTAATATGAATGTGAACGAGGTAGGTAGTCTAATTGGTCAAGAATTGAGGTTCAAGCTACTGAAGTTTCTAATTACCGTTTACAGGTCATTTCCAATCGAGCTATCGAAATCTTGGGTGGTGAGCTTGGAAGCAAAAAACCTGTTCACCCCAATGACCATGTTAACATGTCTCAATCTTCCAATGACACGTTTGTCCATTCATCTAATCCTGATCTTGTTGATTGACCATAGTTAAAGGTGTTCATCTTTTGATCTGATGCCTTCACATCACTTTCTAGGTTCCCAACTGCGATGCATGTAGCTGCAGTTCTTCAAATCAAACGTCACTTGATCCCTTCACTCGAATCTTTGATTTCAGCTATCGCAGCTAAACGCGAAGCCTTCAAGGAGATCATTAAGATCGGTCGAACTCATCTACAAGATGCTACTCCACTTACCTTGGGTCAAGAATTTTCAGGATATGAACAACAACTTCTTCATAATCTTGATCGGATTCGTGCTGTGCTTCCTCGACTGTCGATGTTGGCTCAAGGTGGAACTGCAGTTGGAACGGTGAGCTTGTCTGTTTTTGTTCTTTCTTTGAATCTTGATCTTACACATCAAGGATTCTTTAATTCCTCATCACTTATTCGATATATTCTCACAGGGATTGAATACTCCACTCGGTTTTGATCGAGCCATTGCTGCAGAAATTGCTAAACAAACCGGACTTGACTTTGTGACAGCGACCAATAAATTTGAAGCTTTAGCATGTAATGATACAGTAGTAGAAGCATCAGGAGCTATGAATGTCTTGGCCGTCAGTTTGATGAAGATTGCCAATGATATTCGATTCCTTGGATCTGGACCTAGATGTGGATTAGGTGAATTATCTTTGCCTGAGAATGAACCTGGAAGTTCAATCATGCCTGGAAAAGTAAATCCTACTCAATGTGAAGCTGTAAGTGATCAAGATTCGAATTAGGCAGGTATTGATCGTTTGACATTTACTGATGAATCAAAAGGGGGATTAGTTGACGATGGTTGCTGCACAAGTTATGGGTAACCACTCCACTATCTCTATCGCTGGTTCAAATGGACATTTTGAGGTTAGTAACTTTTTATCCAACTTTTACACATTCTTCATCAATCATCAGGATCACTG
This sequence comes from Melampsora americana, assembly GCA_022264835.1. NCBI lineage: Eukaryota > Fungi > Basidiomycota > Pucciniomycetes > Pucciniales > Melampsoraceae > Melampsora > Melampsora americana. Next base: position 102 of record JAIFHY010000135.1, on the reverse strand, counting down.
ACACTGAGAAACTATCATATATACCAACAAAAACACGAAATCTAAAACTATGGACCCACAGTTGAACGTTTTCAAACCTGTCTTGATCTCGAATTTACTCCA